>BPLR01001056.1:0-85137 GCA_021605095.1 Caerostris extrusa
AAGATCTTCATTATTTAGATTTTACAGGTTGTAATCAAAACGTGAATTATTCTTAGTATACATCGTATAGTTTCTATGAACGAATTCATGTGAACTACCGCAGTATTGTATTCATAGGTTGCTCATTTCTTTTGTCACTGGATTGAATTATTGATTTTAATTTTATGCATTATGTTCTCGCCAACGCACAAGGATACTAGCGGCGAAAAAAAAGTGTGTACATGCGCTCGCACGAGCACATAAGTGCGAGTCTGATCCAGTGTAATGCCAGAGAGGCAAGAGTGAACAGCAGCGCCCGCGAGTGGCTGTGACTGTCGTGTAAATAAAGTGATTGTTATTTTTAAACCTTGGTTTTTATTGTGTTAGTGTGAATGATTACAGTCCGCTGGCTATAAGAGAACATGTGTCAGTGTTTTTGACGAGAACACACTTGAAAAATAAGCATTATTCTGAAAAAGACTATTTTTCTGTCTAATTTTCTTACTTTATTAGGGAAAAATGATGAGTTTGGAACAAAAAAGACAAGAACCTTGGTCGCTGGAGAATATACGAAGAAAGAAGATAAATTTATCAGTATAATGTGTTAAGAAACTATTTATTTTTTACTTCTGTAATGGCGCAACAGCCCCTTAGTGCCTCCCCCTTCTGCCAGATTACAAAACATGGTAATTTTTTTTTTTCTTTTACGGGGTTGGTATAGCAGCTCTGTGACCAATAATCATTTTAGACTGGGACATAAGATTTAAAGTGGATTTCGAACCATTACAAACATTCATGTGTCACCACATGGACTCGAACCCTGTACCGAGCGTCGGAGCGTAGTCACTCGGCAATCAGGCCCCCATTTATTTTACATTACTGCTTATTTATTTTGCTAAAAATGTATCTATTTGCTAGTGAATTCATCTCTTGAATTTTATGGTATTTCGGAAATATCATTGAATATTAATAATTTGAAAGTTGCCTTGCGGTCTTATGGGCAATGGCTAGCACTCTGGCGTTTTGTACCGAGGCTTCAGGTTCGGAATCCCTGGCGCCGGCATGGATGTTTGTGGAGTGGTTCATGTCCGTGGGGGTCCTGCTTCCAATTAGCCTAAAGTGTGCACGAAATTACCGTGGTGCGAACAGATCTAACTCCAAATGCCTCTGCTTTAAATTATTCGAGGGTAAATAGGAACGTTTTTCGTTTTTTAATGACATTTATTATCACATTTATTTATTCTTAATTTAATATTATTACGGTCATTAAAGTATGCAGAATTTTATTTCTATTTTATAGTGAAAAGTCTAATATTTATAAAAGAAATCATTAATAACTACGTTCAAATATCAAATATTTTGAGTAGCATATTACTTGAAAAGTACATAAAAATTTTTTACATACGTATATAAATCAATTTAATAAATGATTAATAAAAATTGGATTGTGCATTTTTTTATTTAGTCATTCAATGATTTACTAACCTTTTGATCTGTTTTTATATATACCAATTACTTGGAAAAATTATGAATCTTTAATTTCTTCCTAATTTATTAAATCAAATTAAAATTTTAGCACAAAATATTTTTATCACCAACTGGTACTTCTTAACTAACACAACAACTTGACTCATACATTTCCAATTTTTTAAATGAACAAAAAAATATCATACATCATTTTATTTTCACCAAATGATCCATCTTTTCCGATTTATTCTCCTCAAAGAAATAAACGACAAAATAAATCTCTCAAATTCTTCCTTCCTTTATCATACTTTTCGAAAACCAAAAACACCAGAATGCTTTACAATTCCCCCCCCCCCAGCTTCTAAAAAATACTCTCTGGATTCTGAGTGAATGTAGAAAAAATAAAGAACATCTCCGATTTCATTTTGAAAATTACAAAAACTGCTGCTACAAACACCCCACCCTTGCCATCCCAACACACACACTTAAAACCGATTAGTCCCCCACCCACTTAAAACAGGAAGGTGAGTAAGAGAACAACCCCCGTTCTCTTGACTTGATGAGCGTGCCTTTTTTATTTTCAATTTTTCACTTCAGTCTTTCTCCGATTTTTTACCTCCCCCAACCCCCAGCAGGTCAATTTATCCCTCAACCCCCCTTAGTAAATTTTTTCTCTCATATAAATAGCGTCCTCACAAAATCGTTACCAACCTTCTAATCATATTGAAGGACCGTATTGATTCAAGTGGACCAATGTTCCTTCTGGTGGAGGGTAATTTTCATTTTTTTTTTCCCATTTTTTTTTCCTTTTATTTGGATCTATATCTATATATAGAAATCTGGAGTTGAGATCTGTAGGGCTAGACGACATATTTTTCATTTAAATTGGAGCTATTTGTTTGTCATTTCATGTTTCCATAGTCTGGAAGCTGGGACTGATTTCTCCGATTGGTTTTGACGTGGAATGGTCCATTACGTGATGTGGTTTTTGTGTGTTTGTATGTCCGGAGATATACAGTTTCGGTTTCGATTTTATGATGCCCGTGTTTCAATCTGCCAGTTTTGCTGATTCTCCAGAGATGGTCCCTTTGAAATAATAATAAAAAAGATGTTACAGAAATGATGGTTGGCTTCAGGCCAGAGTTGGCATGAAGATGGAAAGATAATGGTTTTCGATCATTCTTGGAAATCTATATTCGCCATTTTTGTGATGCGAGTAGTGTTTTCCTTGATTTTATCGGGTCCATTTCTGTTTTGTTCTCCGTCCCAAGCGACTTTTTTTATTTCTGTAAAAGATATTAGACATTAGATATTATGTGACATTTACAATATTCAAAACATTGAGTGGTGCTTCAAACGGTTCTATATTAAACAGGTTCCGGGAGTTAAGTCCTGGACAGTGAAATAGTTCATTATATTACTTTTATTAATGTATAATACATATTGTATGCCTCCCTTCAAACTATTAGGTATTAGTATATTGTATTTCAACCTCCTGTTTAAAAACTGTACTGAATTAAAATTTCGATTTTTTGTACTATTAAAAATCATTACTTTTTTACTTTATAAAAAAATGTATAATACATATGTTTTGATTCATTTCAAATTATTAGGTATCCACAATAATGCATTTTCATTTCAATATGGTAACGGTATATAAGCTGCCTCACCATTGAAATTTGGAAAATTGCGCAACCTTCTAGAGAGTTCTATGAATATATTACTTTAAATTGTATTAAAATTTGAGCAAGGCTTCAAAATATTAGATACCACAATAATGAAGTATAATGTAGTTATATAGTATGTAATAATGTAGTATTGTATTTCAAAATGTTAGTAGTATAAAAATGTGTTCCATTAAAATTTGGGGTTTTGTACCACATTTCTGAAAAGCTTCATAAACTGTTATTTATATTAATGTATGTCCTCCATTTCAAAATATTAACTATTCACAATATTGCATTGATTTCAATATGATAGCGGTATATAAATTGATCTCCACTGAATTTGGAATTTTGCACAACCTTCCAGTGAGCTCCATGAATATATTATTTATATTACTTTAATTTAATGTATAATACTTAATTTGAGCAAGTTACTTCAAAATATTATGTATCCACAATTACGTAGTGCAATTCAGTAAGTAGTATGTATTGATGTTGCGTGTTGTATTTTAATATGTTAGTGATATAAAAACTGTGCTCCATTAAAATTCAGGGGTTTGGTACAACATTTATTTGGAGAGCTCCACAAATATATTATTTATATTACTTTTTTATTAATGTATAATAGCATATCGTATGGCTTGCTTCAAAATATTAAGTATTTGCAATAATGTATAGCATTACAATATGTTAGTGGTATAGAAACTGTGCTCCATTAAAATTCGTGGTTTTTGCCATATTTTTGAAAGCATCATGAATTGCATTACAATATTTATATTCTTTTATAATAACGTACAATATATATTGTACGATACATTTCAAATTATTAAACATTCACAATAAGGCGTTTCATTTTCCAATATGGTAAGAGTATATAAATTGTGCTTCTTTAGAATTTGGAATTTTGCACAACCTTTCCAGTGAGCTCCATGAATATATTATTTATATTACTTTAATTTAACATACTTAATGTAGCAATGGCTTCAAAATATTATGTATTCACAATAATCAAATTTAGTAAGTAGTATGTATTGATGTAGCATGTTGTATTTCAATATGTTAGTGGTATAGAAACTGTGCTCCATTAAAATTCGCGGTTTTTCTACCACATTTTTGGAAAGCATCGTGAACAGACTGTTATTTATATTACTTTATAATAACGTACAATACATAATGTACGATACATTTCAAATTATTAAATATTCACAATAATGCGTTTCATTTCAATATGGTAAAATGTATATAAATTGTGCTCCTTTAGGATTTGGAATTTTATACAACCTTCTAGAAAGCTTCACGAATATATTATTTATATTACTTTAAATCAATGTATAAACTTAATGTGTAATTTTTTCAAAACACTAAGTATTTACAATAATGTAGTATGTAATATGTTATGTAATAATGTAGTATACTACTATTCAATATGTTAGTTAAATGTATTTCAATATGCTACAAATTTTAGGTATTCACAATAATGCATTGCATTACATTACAATATGCTAGTGTTATAAAACTTGCTCCATTGTTGTTTGAGATTTATTTTAAATTTCTAAATTTCTCCATCAATAATTGTTTATATATATATATATATATATATATTATAATGTTTAACATTTTTGTACTAAGTTTTCAAATTATTAGGAATTCGCAATAATGCATTGCATTGCAGTGAATCAGTGACATTCAAACTGTGTTTCATGAAACCTTCTGCCTAATCTTTTCTAATATTCCATGAGTAGTTGTTTATGAAGACTGTTGGCCCAGCTACCTTTGTACAGATTCAATGTCTGTGGGTGGTCACAACGTCGCTTGACCACAAATTGCTAATTATTTTATTATCTCATATGGATAAGATTCAGCTTTACCTATGCTGATCTGCATTTACATATTACCTTCACAAACTGTAACTGTACCTTCACAAAGGTATCTGCGGCGAAAGTACTATTATGCTTTTCCTTCTCAATCACAATGGAAGCCTATAGATTTTCGTCCCTATAGATTTAATGTATTTTTTCCCAAAAGAAACATTGGCTTCAGTCAACTACCTTTGTTTGGAAATTCAACTACCTTTGTTTAAAATAAGCCTCTGACTGTTCACAATGTCGCTTTGACTCCCAATTGATAATTATTTCTTTCCCATTAGCAGCAGATTCAGTTTTCCTATACTGGTCTGCTGCAGTCGTGGTAAGCTGCATTTACATATTACCTTCCCAAACTTCCCTGAAATATGGTACCTGCTGGGAAAACCACCTCTATTTTCCTTCTCAAATGCATACTTCTCGAAACATATAGATTTATTAAGTCAATAGATTTAATATTTTTTTCTTTCTAATGCAGCTGGCAAACACTTATACATGGACGTCTTGGATGCCTTAAGGCCAGCGCTGCACAGATGTTACTCACTTTGCATTACCCAGGGGGGCGCGTGTCACTTGATGGTAAGCCACGGACGCGGAGTAACGATGCCCCGCAGCACTCCACGATCTTTTAGGACTGAGACCTACGGTTTAAAGTGATTCCGAACCACTACAACACCCATGGACAAAGCCGGGATTTGAACCCGATACCTGTGGTGCCGAACGCCAGAGCGCGCTAGCCATTCGGCCATCAGGCCCCAGATTTAATATATATATATTCCCAAAGGAAGCGGATGCTATCTGGACAACTACCTTAGCTTGGAATTTTAACCCTCCTAACTAGTCATAATGTCGCTTTGACCCCAAATTGGTAATTATTTATTTCCCATATGCAGCAGATTCAGTTTAACATTTGGACTTGGTACTTTGCGCGTTTTATATATTTATTATCTTCCCCAAACTTCTTTCAAATGTGGTATCTGCGTTTAAGCACCCTTCTACTTTCCTTTTTTTTTTAAATGCTGCTGGAAACTTAGATATATTGTAATAGTCCAGCCTGTAGATTAAATGTATCTATTTTAAAAGAAATAGAGGGTTTTTAATCAGGTTCCATATCTTCTTCAGAATTCCAACCTTCTGGTTGACCACAACGCCGCTTTTTCAGTTCATTCATTCGGATTCAGTTTTTCCAATTGTGAACTGCAAAGGGCTTGATACACTGCATTTATATACTTCTTCCACAAATTTCTCTCAAATTGGTATCTGAGGGGAAATCATCCTTCTAATTTCCTTCTCAAGTGCTACATGGAAACTTACAGAATCCAGCCTACAGATTTAATATATCTATTCCCAAAAGAAATATGGGGTTTTGTTTTCCAGCTATATTTCTTTTTGCAGAATTCCAGCCCTCTAGCTGGCCACAATGCTGCTTTGGACTCAAAATTTAGCCTTCACAAACCACTCTCAGAAGTAGTATCTAGAGACTACTACTATGCTACGTCATCTCTGTGCCTAGAGCTGAGTTGCCTCTTTACAGTTTGGAAATGATGTGGTGAGAAGTCTGATTGGGCTCCGTGACACTCTATGGTCATATGAGACCGGGACCTACGGCTTACAGTGGATTCGAACCTCTACAAACAACCATGGCACCGCCGTGATTCGAACCCGAAACCTGTGGTACCGAGCACCAGAGTGCTAGTCACTCGGCCATCATGCCCCCAGTATCTGGGGTCTAAACACCCTTCTACTACTTAGTTCGGAATCAATCTATGCAATAATCTACTTCAATCTATTCACCACGCTACAATGACCTAAATTGATAGCTTCTTTTTAGTTTTGTTCCCAAATTTTTTGTTCATTTTTATTTAAAAAATGAAAAAATACATATTTGTTACACATATACACATATTTGTTAACTTTTATACATGTTATCCACAAAAAAAAACAAGTTTTCAGTTTACTGTTCTCTATTTCCACTTTAAAAACAACCCAATGATCTCAACTCACGCGTTATTACTCTGCAAAAGTCGTTTAAGTAAAATTGCCCCTTTTGATGGCATATTCCCCATATCTAGCTCAATGACTGATATCTTGGAAAAAAGGGGAAAAAAAAATAGGAAAAACCAAATCAGTCGAACAAAAAAATGTACTTAAATTCAAATAAAGAAGCTAAGCAATATGTCATCTTCCGACATTGTATATTCAGAAGATGGATGTGATTCCCGATTCCAGTATGAAAATAAATATTTTATGGAAAAAAATATATTTTTCAATCTTTTCAATGATCTATTCTCATGGAAGAAGATAGCATCGAAAAAGATTCGTTCTCCCTCCTCCGAGAATTCTGTTCCGAAAATTTTCAATATAGACACTTTTATACTTTAATCAGACAAGATTTCCAGTCTACCTCGCATCAATGTCACTCTCGGCAGATGCAGACGATATTTTTTTTTCTTCCTTCGAACCCACCCCTTTCCTACTACACCTATCAGATGATCAAATCGGATGCAATTGTTTGTTTAAAAGACAGGTTACTGCGAGATTGGAAAGGGGGAACGAACAGAAAGAGAGAAAAAAAAAAAATTTTAATCGATATCGTTCTAGTCCATTGAAAATTGGAAAGACTCTTCTAAATATTACAATAAAAAAAATCGAAAAGGATTAGGGCAAGAAAATTCGAAAAAAAAATGGTCTTAAAAATCGAATGGATTTAAAAAAGAGATGCCGACATTCATGAGCTGCACTGGGCTTATGATGTCTGACTGAATTTAGGTTATGGGCTAACGACTTCTAACTAGACAGGTTGTTTACCTGTGTATATTATCTGAATGTGTTTGATAGTAACGATGAGTTTTTTAGTTTCTATATCTAAATTATGTTTTCTAGTTTATGGTTCCATATGATTTTTTTTGGGTTTTAGTTCTAAATGATGTTTCCTAGTTTTCGATGATTTTTTCCAGTTCTAGATGATGATTTCTGGTTTCTAGTTCTAAATGATGTTTCTACTTCTAGATGATACTTTTTGGTTTCTAGTTTTAAATGATGTTTCTACTTCTAGATGGTGCTTTCTGGTTTCTAGTTTTAAGTGATGTAGAAACATCTTCCATTCTAGATGGTGCTTTTTAGTTACTAATTCCAGATGGTGCTTTTTAGTTACTAATTCCAGATGGTGCTTTTTAGTTCTTAAATAATATTTCCTAATTTTGGATGATGTATTCTACTGCTTGATAATGTTTTTTAATTTTTTCGTTCTAGCCTGTATTTTCTGGTTTTAGATGATGTTTTTTTTTGTTTTTAGTTCTGAATGATGTTTTTAGTTCTAGATTGTGTTTCCTAGTTTTGGATGATGTTTTCTGGTTTTTAATTTTGGATTAGTTTTTCTAGTTCTAGATGACATTTTCTGCTTCTAGATGATGCTTTCTAAGTTCTAGTTCTAAATGATATTTCCTAATTTTGGATAATGTGTTTTACTTGATAATGTTTCTTGATTTCTAGTTCTAGATGGTATTCTCTAATTTCTAGTTCAGATGGTGTTCTCTAATTTCTAGTTCTAGATAGTATATTATGGTTCTAGATGATGTTTTCAAGTTTCTAGTTCTAAATGATGTTTCTACTTCTAGATGATGCTTTTAGTTACTAGAGCCAGAAGATACTTTTTTAGTTCTAAATGATGTTTCCTAATTTTGGATGATGTGTTTATGTTGATAATGTTTCTTGGTTTTTATCATTCTAGATGATTTCTAGTTCTAAATGGTGTTTTCTAATTTCTAGTTCTAGATAATGTTTTTAGTTCTAGTAGTAGATGATGGTTTTTAATTAGTTGTTGTCATCTATTAGAAAAAAAAAAAAATTACAATAAATGCTAAATCTACAAAAAAATAACATTAAAAATATTTTTGCTAACAATATTTTTAAAATTATAGAAAAATTTTTTAAAAAAAAAAAAAAAAATCTTGAAGGTTTTTCGCATTTTACTTAATATATTGCAGCAAGAATTTTATTCCTAGCCTTAAAAGAAAATGAAAATTAATCATCTAATGAAAATGAAAATCAATTCAGGAATATTTCATATCTAAAGAATGGTGGTTGTCTATTATAATAACAACATATAATATTTATAAGTTTTAATAGTGAAAATGCATTACAGTATTACAAAATTACATACATTGTTTCTTTATAAAATTATAAAAAGCTTTTAGAAATATAAAGATAAAAATATTGAAGTATTTTCTATCTTTTAATTAGTATATCTTAATTAGTATTGGTTATTAGTATACCTAGTATTGTTGTAATAAATTTATACGAAAAGCTTTTAAAAAACATCTCTCGTCTCGAAACTTACCAGTCGGTAGACGGCCTTGGCCCACACTGGACTATTGCGCCAATGATGATGATGATGAAAAGTTTTTAAAACATAAAGGTATTGATAACCAAATATAGAAGTTATTTCAGCCTTTTAATTACCATTATTACATCAATAGTTTCCTTACGAGCGTGAAATGAAAATGAAAAATAATCACCAAAAAATCTTAGAAATATTTCATATATATATTCCTTATCCCATTTGTAGACAGCAACATCTACACTAAGTCCAAGAACCCGTGTGGTCTCATGGAAGGAGAGAAAGGAAGAGGGTCGGCTTCTGTTGGGATGGTGCACCCGTAGATAGAAGTCTGAAGGCTCTGCGACGCTGAGAACAGTGCCTTTCAGGAGAACTTTTAAGGGAGAACTACATTTTTCACGCCATGTGGGAGAAAACCGCGAAAACTCCACCAGGTAGTCCTTCTCACGAGGTAAGTTTCTGAACATCCCAAACGCCTGCCAGGCTCCTCGTTTCTTTTTTTTTTTTTTCTTTTTAAACTGTGTCTACAACAAAGCGCCAGCGGATTGAACCTTAACCTAATGCTAACCAGCGACGCGCATTACCATTGAGTCACGAGTCAGGTAATAGTTCAATTAAAGGTGGGAATACACATCTTAGATGCACGCATAAAGACCCGAGTCCTTCCAATAATCTTGGCGAAAGTGTTTCCAAATTCTTGAAGGCTAACTAGCAGGCTTTTTATATTTAAAATACTTTACTGGTAATGACAAAAATACTTTATTGGTATATTTTTATACTGTTTTAATAAATTTATATTAAAAACTTTTAAAAGTAAAGTTACTGATAAAAATCTTGAAGTTATTCCATCCTTTTAATTACTGTTATTGCATCAATTGTTTTCTTGCTAGCATAAAATGAAAATGAAAATTAATCACCATGAACTTAACGATTATTCCTATCTAAAGAACCGGGTTAACCAAACTGATCTGCCTCCATGTCATCCGACATTGTTGTTACTTTTTTACAACAGATGGTATCCGTAACCTTTATGTCATCCTAACCATGATACGTATCGTAAAACCAACACAGACTCATTCAAGCATGCAAAGTTAACATGTTATTTTTCAATCGCAACAGCTGGTTCGGTTTTATTAATTCCAATTAGACATCACTTAAGTTCTAATGAACCTCGTGGGAAGAAGGGTCTATTCAAGCGAAAAATCCCCACACGAAAAAATGTATGAAGCTATCTATCATCTTCAATCATTGTTGATCTAGTTGTTACTGTCAGCGCGTTATAGATGGCCATTGGACCTTTTAATCTCGAATAAGGTTTTCATCGACTCCCTCCATAGTGTTCTTGGCTTGAAGGTTTGTGATCGATTGCTGTTTTCTCTATTGTGTTCGGATTGCTTTTCATGACAGTTGTGGGGATTGTTTTTGTTTTCCTTGCAAATAATTATTCACGATTTAAAATTTGTTAAATAATGACAATGTATAAAAAAATAAGGTTAAAAAAATCGAATTGATGCTTTAGTTGTTACACATACAATATAGGGGTATTGTTTGGGTGAGAGCGGGTCAGAGATGTTCTGGGCTATTGTCAATGTTTCTTATTGGTTTATTTATTTATTTATTTCACGAGCTATTCTTATTGGCTGTATATAAATTTCTTTCATGTACTTTTTTATAAAAATGTTTTGGAATTTAGCTTTTTTACTTCTCATTTTTTTTTTAATTTCTTTCACGTGCTTTTTTTTTTATTAAATTTCAGTCACCTGTTTTTTTTTTTTTTTTTTTTTGGAAATCGTTTAAAATTCTATAGTCAATTTATTTATTTGTTTTTCACTTGATTTTTATAAAATCGTTTGGAACCTATAATTTATTTATTTATTATTATTTTTTTTAAATTTCACGTGCTTTTTGGAAAATCGTTTGTAATTTTATAGTTTATAAAATTTTTTTTCTATATTTTTTTAAATTTTCACGTGCTTTTTCTAAAATCGTTTGGAATTTTATAGTATATTTTTATTTTTATTTTTTTCACGTGTTTTTTTTTTTTACAAAATCGTTTGGAATCCTATAATCTATTTATTTATTTATTTTTTAAATCTCCACGTGCTTTTTCTAAAATCGTTTAAAATTTTATAGTCTATATATTTATTTTTTTTTTTAATTTTCACGTGCTTTTTCTAAAATCGTTTGTAATTTTATAGTATATTTTTATTTTTTTTTTTTTTCACGTGTTTTGGTTTTTACAAAATTGCTTTGGAATTCTAGAGTTTTTTATTTTTAATCTGTTTTTTTTCCAGTTTAGTTTTGAACGATAATTAATGTACATAATTTATTGCCTGAATATGATTTACGGATATTTTTTCTTTGTTTGTTTAAGATGTTAAGTCTAGCATTAAATTTTAAAGTTTATGGGGCAGCCTGTATATCTGTTCATCTGATGAAATTTATATATTATCAGATGAACAATATTTTATTTTGTTTATTTAAATTTGTAAATATTTTTGGTTATTAAAAAAAATAAACACTATTTTTTTTTTATAACTTTTATTACAAAAATATGTATGTGTATATGTTTGTAATTCGATATACATTTTATGTAATGGGTGGATTTTTAAAAAATAGTTAAATTATAATAAACCATATTTATTTTTATTTAATATAGTGAAGCGTCTTGTAATCTAGAGGTAACCTGTTCAGCTAGCGTTCAGGAGGAGCTAGGTTCCGTTCAGTTGATGGCGTTCATTGCACTTTCAGAAAGAAGTTTTGGTGATGATGAGTGAAGATGTTGTGTTAATGGTTAGGATTGGAATGATAAAACCGAAGACCAGAAATCCCTCCTTTTGACAAAGGAAGGAAAGTGGCGGATATTTTTGATGCTCCTTTGCAAAAATTGTAAAAAGCACAATTTGTGATGTTACCTGTGTATTACTGAATCTGCTATACATATGTTATGTAGTGGTAAATAACTTCAGGTGAAATTATCCGTCAAAATCTATATATGTATAAGTGTTATGCATCGGAATAATTAAAAAACTATATCATTTTTAATTTTTTAATTCATTCCAAAACTCCATACCCCAAAATTATAAAAAAAACTTTTATAAATTATTTTTTTAACTAAATAAAAACATTATTCTTTATTACAGTCAGATTTTCATGCCACTAGATGGCGCCAGACTTAAAAACTAATTGGCACCATTCGTTAAGTTATTGAAAATAATTTATAATAAAGTAAAAATTGTACAACATTGATTTTCAATTTATTGTTCAAACTAATTTAACATATTGAAAAAATAAATTCTAGCAGTAAGATTTTTAAGAAAAAAAAAAATCTTGGAAAGAATTATTGCTTTATTTAGTTCATTTATATTATTTAAGGCAAGTTATTTAAAATCACAAACCCCTAATTATGCACAAATATTTTTTCCTAATAAAATTTACCAAAACTAATAATACTTTATTTTCAGTACGTCCATAAAACGCCGGGACATAACTAGTTTTAAAAATAATTTCTATAAAAACCAATTATAAGACAGATGCTGTAAACTTTTTTTTTTTGTGTAATGCAGTTGATAAATACTTACTTATACTCAATTATCTTTTATGCCATGTAAGGGGTGCTTCGACGTTACTCACTTAACACTACCCAGGGATGCGTGTAGTTTGAAGATAAGCTACGGACGCGGAGTAACAATACCTGGTCTTTGGTACTTCAGGTTCGATTCTGGCGATGACATGGATGTTTGCGAGTAGTTCGGAATCCACGTTAAGCTGTAGCTCCCGATCTAATTAGCCTAAAGTGTGCATAAAATGACCGTAGAGAGACAAACCAAACCAAAGCTAAACCTATTAGGTCGGCATCTACGGATTTCGAACCACTGCAAACATCCATGGCATCGCGGGGACTCGAACCTTTCGAAACCTGTGTTATCGTGCGCTAGCTACTCCACCATCAGCCGAAAACTAAGATTTACAATTTTTAACCCTTTGCACTCGAAGTTTTTTTTCATTCGTATTACCAGCAACTCGAAGCGACTTTTAGTGAAAAGATCATATTCACATGTAAGTTTGATATGCGCATTAAAAGAAGTGCATTATTTATATTGTTATTTGCATTGTCTCCGTAGCGGAGCCCTTGAGCTTGAAGACAAATCTTAAATGGCTCCGCTCCGGAGCCCTCGAGTGCAAAAGGGTTAATTGTGGTCATTTTAAAAAGAATCGTCTAATTGTTATCTTGGTTTTGGTTTATCTAGTAATTGTGTAACTAGTAACAGTATCTAATAAACCATTTTATGTATTAAAATGAAATATTAACCTTAAATTTCATTAAGTTCTTTTATAAACAATATCTCCACTGAAAACCAATTTCTTACGTATACTTAATCCTTTTTGAGTATAGGAATACCACAAAAACAAATCCTAAACACAATCTCTGTATACTCTTACTGGTTTTTCCCCATATGAAAATTCCAATAAATCCTTTAAAAGAAAAAGCATTATTCAATTCAAAATCAGCAACAACAAAAACCGAAATCTGAAAAAATGCATTTACAGCAAAAAATATCTGTAACAGAATTTCTGATGATTTTGCATTGTTCCAAAAACCAAAATGATCTTTATCCTACCATTGCCTACAGATGACATTTCAAGCGATCTCAGCAATATTTCTCATAGGTTTTAGCCAAAAGGGCTTTCGCTTTTAAATACCCTTATATCTAAAAAGGTATAAAAAGGATTAACAGGCCTTTCATAGAACAAAAACCAGCCGCGGCATGTCTGGGCATGTATTTCTTCCACGGGCAAAAAGAACATTCTCGTTGGTAAAATGCATTTTGCAGAATCAGGGAGATGGAAATATCGAAAGTACGTACCTAATTCTGTCTTAAAGCGGATTAGGGTTTGCGATTTTTTTTGTTTTTCTTGTTGTTTATTTTGTTGTTGTTTTTCTGTACATTTTTATGGATTTAAGCGTACTTTTATGTTGTGTCACAAGCCATATCCTTTTTAAGCAGGATTACAGTTGCGGTTAAGATCTTGTGCCATTTCGTTATTTTATTTTATTTCTTTATTTTTTTTTTTTCTGATGTGTGTGGGTTCAGAAGCTCAATGCTTTTGTTCGATAATGTTTTTGCGGATAAAAGGATTTCAGATATGTAGAAATGATGAGGTAGGCGTAAAAATGGAGTTCTTGGAAAAGTTAAGTTTGTTTGTATGAATCGATATATGAAAGATATTTTGGTAATGAAGTTTCCTGTGAAAAATAGATATTTTATGTTTCTTTCTCCATATTCTATTTACAATTTTGTAGGTGCCTTTGTAAAAATATTTGGTTGCATGATGCTTTTAAATTTTGGAAAGAACTTCGGTACTATAATGATTCAAATTTATCCAGTTATTTTTTTTTAAATATTTACTATATCATACACATGGTGTAGTAAGTTTTCCAAACTACAAATTATAAAAAATATTGTTATTTATCTTGTTCTTTTTTTTAGAAAAAAAATCCTTACAACCAATAAATGACATTTTAAAAGAAATTGCGAAATTTTAAGATTTCATTTAATTTAAAGATTAAATTTAATTCAAAGATTTATAAAAAATTATAAGAGGTATTAATATAAAAATTATTATTAAATAACTAAATTATTAAAAATTAAAATGCCATTTCATGTTATTTATAGTTTTAGTATAATCAATAATATTTTTAGTATAATTATAAATAAGTAGTTTAGTAGTGTTAGTATAATTAATAATATTTTTTTCCTTAAATCTTTTAATAAGAATTCATTTGTATTTTATTTGTTAAGCAAATGAGCTATTTATTGGTGTTGTTTTACAGTTTGTTATATATTAGTGATTATTTAGAGATTTATTAGTGGTGTTTTACAGGTTTTTATTAATAGTTTATTTATAGTTCGTTATTTATTTGTGGTATTTTAGTATTTTTATAGGTTTATTTATTAGTGGTTTATTTAGAGTTAGTCATTTGTGAGGGATTTTAGAGATTGTCATTTATTGATTTATTTAATTTTTATTTATTAGTTGAATTGTCTATAGGTTGTTGTTAGTGGATTTTTATAGGTTATTACTGGTTTTTTTTAGGTTGTTATTTATTATTGTTATTTTAGAAATTGTTATTTATTAGTGATTTTTATAGGTTGTTATTAGTGATTTATAGGTTGTTATTAGTGATTTATAGGTTGTTATTAGTGAGAGATTGTTATTTATTAGTGGTTATTTAGAAGTTATTTATTAGTGGTTTTTTACAGGTTATTTATTAATGGTTTATTTGTAGGTTGTTATTTATTAGTGCGTAGGGCTGACAACCCTACTATGTAAAAAAGAAAACATCTCCTGTTTTGGAATCTACCAGTAGGCGGATGGCTATGATCCAACATTGGCTGCAGTACCAAGGAGTTAGTTGTTATTTATTAGTTGTTAGTTTATTTATTAGTGGGTTTTA
The DNA here is from genome assembly GCA_021605095.1 of Caerostris extrusa. Taxonomy (NCBI): domain Eukaryota; kingdom Metazoa; phylum Arthropoda; class Arachnida; order Araneae; family Araneidae; genus Caerostris; species Caerostris extrusa. The sequence continues at coordinate 15,772 of BPLR01001056.1, forward strand.
TAAGTTGTTATTTATTAGTGGTTACTTTACTTATTAGTGGTTTATTTAAAGATGGTTACTTATAAGTGGTTTTTAGAAATTACCGTTTACTAGTGATTTTTTATAGATTGTTATTTATTACAGATTTTTATAGGTCGTTAATTATTAGTGGTTTTTTTTTGAGATTGTCATTTTTTTTTATTAGTGGATTTTTAGTGATTATTATTTATTCGAGATCTTTTTATAGGTTTTGTTTATTAGCGGATTTTTGAAATTGTTATTTATTTGTGATTTTTAGAGAATGATGGTTTACGGGCCAATTGGTTGTTATTTATTAACAACTATTAGGACAACGATTGTTCTTTATAGATTGTTATTTGATAAAACTCTTGACTGCTTAACAAAATGTTTTATATGAAAATATTCTTAAAATATGCAGATAAAAGAATATTATTTTAATATTTGTTAACTCAAAATATTTTTACGTACACTATACACTTATTCGAAACGAAAATAAATACTTTTATAAATTATCAATACAGATTTTACAGCAAAATTAGCAGAATTTTAATGAAAATCTTTTTCTTTAACAGAAAAATAAATTTAATCTTGTATCACTTCGCTACAATAATATAATTCCAGTTAAATTATAACTAATATATCATAATTAATTGTAATTAATATATTCCTCCAGTTTAATTTCATCATCAAGATGCCACAAATTCTGTTTCGTAAAACAACGGTTATATAATAACGGTTTCGTAAAATCGTTAAATGATCTCATAATGGAAACCTTGTCAGCACAACAGAATACCTGATTCGAGCGCTAATATTGTAAGCTTTCGGTACACAATATTAGCGCATTCTCCATACCAGGAGATCACTTCTTCCTGTGTACCTGGATGTGTAGTAGTCTGAGGCAGTGTCTGGATCTGAATTTTGCCAGCAGGGCTAATAATTGTTGGAGAACTCCATTAACTCCATTTAGACAGCTGGAAAAGTGAAGTCAGAATAGGGTGCATAGATTCTGGTTAGTACTTTTAAGTACCAGGAAGAGTTTGGATTTAAGTGAAGATGGGATAAATAGTTTATTTTGATTACTGTTAACTTTATTCTAAATGAACAATTAATTTTAATGTCCCTTATGCAGATCAGATTATGTAGATAAATACTATTTAATTAATAATAATGTTGAATTGGAGCGTAAAAGGTGTTTATTGGGAAAAGCTCTTTAAATTAGTTATATATTCATCTATCGTACATAATGCTTTATGTCATCATCATCATCATCATCATTAGCGCAATATCACCATGGTGGGCCAAAGCTGTCTACCTACTAGCATATTTCTAGACAGGAGATGTTGTCTTCTTACGGGATAGGTTTGTCAGCCCTACTCCCTACAGTCATTTTAGACCACGGCCTACAGTTTAAAGTGGATTCGAACCACTACAAACATCCATGGCACCTTTGGAACGGAGCTCTAGTTACTCGGGCGTAAGGCCCCTCATTCTTTATGTGCGTTTAAACCCAAATAAAACATATTTATTTGGGTTTAAACGGAAATCAAATCAACGCCATCTAACCCAGAGATCAAGTACCATCTTGAATTCTGCCAATCGTAAACTGGAGTTCACCATTAATTCACGCCTACTTAGTTAAATTAACAATTATGTTGATGCTAGCACAAAATTCTTAAATATCAGTAATGAAACTTTAACCCGAATTATCAAAATTCAACATATTTCATGTTATTATTATGTCATGTTATTATACACTCACGTTTAATTACAGTATGAACGACACTTGGTTGAAGTTTTACGTCACCTTTGTGCATGCGCACTAGGGTGACAATTTTTTTGTCCATTTAGCTTATGTGGGGCATCATTAATAAATGGGGAAATGTCATAAGGAACGATATGATTCATAAGCACTTCTAAATATTTCATAAAGTATTATTTAATATTTTATTGAAAAATGTAGTATCTTTAACTGAGAGAAAGTGAACGAGGTTCTTATAGTCCTAACTCGATGTTAAGAAATAATATCCAAAATATTTTAAAAGACAGATATAGAGAATTTAATTTTTTTTTTTTTTTTTACTTTGTAAGCACATTGTGTTAGTAGGACACATACAGTTTTATTGAACATCATTGGGCCTCTTGCTTCATTTATGTATGTCAAAAAAAAACTATTCAACAACGACAAGTGCTTAGAGTTTCTTTTAGGGATAACTGCTAGGATGTGTGTGTGTAATAAGTGGGAAAACTCAAAAAATTCCAAAACATGTACCCGATGCGAAATTGCTTTACACATATTGTTACAATCGTCATCAAGTCTTCTCATTTCTGAATGCATTGAATGCGATGGATGCTTCAGGAGATTCAAACCGTAGCATTGCTGCCAATGAGAAACAAAATAAGACATACAGCACTTACAATCCCATGTCATTTTTTTCAACCTTAAAACTTCACATGTGTTTTTAGTATGATGTAAAGTAGTATATTGATTATTGGAGTTTTTATGGACCACTCTTACTTAGAATAAGTGCACCGCTCAGATATAACGCATTTACACAAATCGTCAATAAACAAAGAGGCACTACATTACTTTCACTACTATGATGCACACTTCCGAAGCTTTTGTAAAAAGGGGAGTTAAATTCCTCATTTGAAGAACTCTTTTATTTATTTTTATATTTGAAATGTTAAGTGTTTTCTTGTGGCAGTGCTATCCCCTTCATGCTGCTCCAGTGATGTCTGGAGCAAAGTAAGACAACGGACAACAGTAGGGCACATATGACAACTGCTCTTTCAAATCCAGAGCCTCCATACCGTATGTCTTTGTCACACTTTGTGAAATCCACCACTCATCCCTTGCCCGCCAGAACATTGTCGGCTTATTCCCCGATACTGTTTCGAATTTACGTCAAGTAACAGCTCTCAATTTCATGGAATGTTGCTGATAGCCTTTTTTCCAAAAGCAGGAAAGATTAGAAATAATTCTCTTGCTGCGAAATCCTTTCAAGCGAACATGCGCTGTTAACACGAAAATTTTAGAGGAAAATAGGAATAGTAAAGATTTTTCTGTTAAGATTGAAGAAAAGATCTTAACTATTTTTTTCTTCTGTTTCATAATGATTAATGTGGAAATTCGGTTGAGCCAGGCTTGCTAATCATAAATTTACTGTATTTGCTTTTTTCTGGAGTTGAATGGAAGAACTTTTTAGTTAAAACATTTAGTACGCACATTTTCTGCATAGATTTTCCATTTTAGATTCAATTTTGTAGATTTTCGAAACGAATTCCAACAATTCAAAAACCTCTTGTTGCAGAGAAGGAATGAAGAAAGGTTCTGCACCTTTGGAGTTTTTTCGATACAAATTGTGTTGACAAAGCATTACCCACAACATTCTCAAAACTGTACAACGCCACATAAGCTCCAGACTTGATGGTATGAGGATGGTGTAGGGAGATCCTTGCTCCCGAGAAAGAGCGGAGGAAGTTTCGATCATCACCTTTGGAGGTTTTCGATCCAAATTCTGTAGACAAAACTTCACCCACATCATTCTCAAAACTGTAAAAGGGCATACTATAAGTTCCAGACTTGATGATGAAGGAATGGTGTAGTACAGGAGTCGGCAACCTTTTGAATCAGAAGAGTCAAAAATTACAATTTACAAAATTTCAAAGTTTTTAAAGAGCCACAAAATTTTTCTTGCCAACAATAAATAGTACTCACATAAATAAAGTTTTTGTTTAAAAAAAAACCTATCTATTTATTCATAAGAAAAAATATCTATTTATTCATATATTAGTAGTGTTTTTCACAACAAATTAAGATAATATATATATGGCATTATTAGATAATTACTTATTATTTAAGTAAAAAAATTAAAACAATTAAACATTTACTTACAACACTAACTTGTACTTCAATAACAAACAATTGAGCAAACAAATTCAATTGGAGCGATGGCTTTGCCATGGTTTTAGAAAGTGGGAATAAATCTGACTCATAACTTGTTGTTTTAAATTTCAAACACGACTCTAAATTTTCATTTGTTAGTTGGCTTCTTACTTTACTTTTAATTATATTCATGCTAGAGAACGCTTGCTCACACGAATATGTCGATGCGAAGATAGTCAGCACTCCAAATGCCAACTTCTTCACCTCATTGTAGCAATCTGCAAAACTATTCCATACGTCGAATATAAGTGCCTCAGCTAGCGGCAATTCTTTTAAAGCTGTCCACTTTTGTTGCGTTACGTACATGCATGTTTAAACGATTTTTAAATGTTTTTTTTTTTATAAAATAAATAATATTTGCATATGGAACTAAAGAGCCGCAGCTTCACTTCCAAAGATTCACGCATGTGGCTCGAGAGCCGCAGGTTGCTGACCCCTGGTATAGTAGATTCTTGCTCTGGAGAAGTGGCATGGGAAGGTTCGAACATTCCAAATTCGAAACTTTAGAGGTTTTCGATCCAAATTATTTTGGCAAAACGAATGCGAGGAGGGTATACTTGACTCTTGCTCTCAAGAACAAGCGGAGGAAGTTTCGAACATCACAAATTAAAAAACTTTGGAGGTTTCTGATCCAAATTGTGTCGGCAAAATTTCAATCATATCATTCTCAAAACTGTTAAAAGACGTATAAGCTCTAGTCTTGATCGGGCGAGGATGGTATAGTAGTACTTGAAAAATCATGACATCCACCTTCACTGAATTAAATTAAATTTTCACTTGATACTAAACTCTCGTGTCACAGAACGGTAGCCTTAGTGGGAAGACAACAAATTTTCGTATTCTACATTTAGTTCTGAATTAATTTTTGAATGCCAAGTTATTTTCACATGATATTTCAGCATTTTATTATTCATATTTTCCGACTTCACTATTTTTAACCTTTGAAATGAACTTCAGTTTACATTAATACATAAAAATACTTTTTCTTATCTGAGAAAGAGAGTTACTATTACCTGACTCCTAACATCACTGCTCGTTCCAGAAAACTCTAAAGCCCCGAGGTTGACTTTTGAGCTCTCGGAAGAAAGCCAACTTGATCTCATTTTTAACTTGTAGAGCTCCATTTCCCGGGGACACGCGATTGTTCAATGAGATTTGTGTCTCACGAGGAGGATAGCATCTGATAGGATTCTTCGGAATAGAGCATCCACCAATCAAATTTTTGAGATGAAAGAAACGGTATTTCGATCCCCCTCCCCCGTGCACATCTGGAGTCAGAAACGCCGAAGCAGATAATGAATAAAATATGAATATAACCCGTCGCACTACTTATCTTCTATCCAGGGACCAAAGCTGCAATGAAGATGATAGAGATAAAAAAAAAAAAAAAAAAATTATGTAAAGCAAGTGAAATTCAGCAACAAAAACTTTTAGAAATAAAGTTTCCACACAAATAGAGATTGCGCATTGTTTGCCGTCAGTATTAAAAACTGACTTTATGAGAAGATGATTTAATACTCTTTTTGGAGTTAAGGAAAAATAGTTAAGATATAATTGTAATGATAATTGTTCGAAAAGTGAAAAAATAAAATTGTTTGATTTTAAAAATCGGACCTTTACCTTTCGAAAACATTTTAAAGTTGTTTCTGGAAGTTATAAAAGTTAAGATATAGTCGTTTAATTGCAAGCTATTAGGAAACTGAATCATTCAAACCTTTCATTCAACTGAATCACTCAAAACATTTTTTCATTTAAATCATTCAAAATATTTATTCAACAGAATCACTCAAAGTTTTTGTTCAACTGAATCATGCACAATTTTCATTTAGCTAAATCATTGGAAATTTTCATTTAATTGAGTTATTCAAAATATTTATTTAACTGAATCACGAAAACTTTATGTTAACTGAATAGCTCAAAAATGTCATTAAATTGAATCATTCAAAACTTTTATTTCTCTGAATCAATCAAAACTTTTATTCAACTGAACCATTTTAAAATTATATTATTCAAAATTTTCTTTCAACTGAATCATTCAAAATTTTCTTTCAACTGAACCATTCAAATCTTTCTTTCAACTGAATAATTTAAAAATTCCATTTAACTGAATCATTCAAAAGGTTCATTCAATCAAAACTTTTTTCCACTGAATAATTCATACTTTTTATTTAACTGAATCATTTAAAACCTTCTTGTAGCTGAATCATTCATAACTTTCATATTCAACTCAGTCATTCAAAATTTTCGTTCAACTGAATCCCCACAAACGTTAAATTAGAGGCATACAATTTTAACAAGTTTAGAAAGTTAATTATAGATTCGGAGAAGGATTCTATACTTCTAAGTCGAAAACCCAAAACTCAAATAAGCTCAGGATGCGCGGAATATAATTAACTCACCTGTTGAGAGTCTGTAATTCAACTGACCATTTTCTTGAACGCAACAGAGAGGCGCTCTTTCTTCTGGTAAAGAGGAAGCATGATTACAAAATTCATTTTGTTAATATATTTTAATAAAAATCGCCATTCTTTATCGTTTAAAGAACGTATTCCTCCTTTCATAGCCTATATCCTTGTATTTCATAAACATATTTTCCTTGTTATTAACATTATAAACATTTATTTTTAAATTAATCAATTCTTCTATGATAATTGTATGGGAACTAAATAAATAATCTCAGATATTATATTTTATATTAAAAAAATAAATTCTATCCAGGGAACAAAATATGTTCAAAAAGAAAACTTTATAATATTTGAATTTAAATAAAAAACAAATGCATATTTTCTTTACACTATTGTAAAATTAAAAGAGATATGCAAAAGTCTATAAGAAAGAAAAAAATTCATGTAAATTACTTTAATCAAATTCTTCTTAAACAATGAAATATTATTACTCAAGTCTGCATAACGCCTATTAAATTACCAAAATTTACTTTAAGTTAACTATTCAGTACGGAATTATGAAATTTTCAATTAATATCACAGAAACAAAAACAATTTCGAAAGCTAAAGTCTTCAAAGACATTTAAAAAATCAAATACCCCTCTTTGTTTCTAACCAATTACAAGTTGTTCAGTTTCTTCCCAACCGGTGTGGCCACACACAGAATACGCCCCTATTGTTGTCTGCAGTTTCATGGGGCGCAAGTAAAGTAATATGCCCTGGGCTTTAAACGCACAAAAAAAGAAAAAGAAACTTCAGGGTAATATCAGCTGAAACTTTTGTTTTAGCTTAGTCAACAATTTTGCTCCTCATATTGTATTAACTTCCATAGATCTCCCATCTTATATACCCAAGGGCAAAAGCTAAAGAAAAAGACGGAATATTCTTCAAGAAAAGCATGGAGGATCTGAAACAATATCTTTATTAAAAATTTTCCACTGATGCAATATATAAGAAAGTAATACTTGATTTATCCTCTTTTTTTTACCCAATATAGAACCCTTAGGAAGAAAGTAAAAAAGAAAGAGATATGATGGCAAAAATCGAAAACTCTTGCAAAAGAAGAATTATGAGGGCGGCCAAGGCAGCAAAGAACAAACTTCCATGGCTTGCTTGAGTCAACATCCCAACTCTTCAGATCCTTTGTTGATTTTAGATATATGAAAACAATCCACGATGTTTTGCACTTCGCGATATAGATATATGAGGCTCCTGCTTTTCCAAGATTCGGCTTTTGTTGGCGAGCAGACATCCTGCCTGATAGATGTTTTTCTTCGCCGTTTCACTTCATGGATTTCATTATTATTATTACTTTTAATTGGTTTACCGCCTTTTTATTTTTGTGCATAAAAAGATCACGTCTCTTTTGAAGGTAAAATACGGCTGAGAGTGGCATCTCGTGGATATATAAAAATGGGTTATAATTCTTTTGGAAGAAGTGTGCTAGGTTTTTATTGTCATTTCTAATAATTCCTCAGATGTTATTTTTACATCCTTTCATAAAACTCAAGTGATATTACTACGAGTTGTCGAACAGAATTGTTCCTACATTGTTATTTTATAGATTTTAATAAAACATATCAAATAATAACAAAGGATCAATTTATTATCATGCAAACAGGAATGCACAGATTTTTGAAAACCACATACCGCATGTATTCGATGTAAGATAAAAGCATTGTAATGGATAGCATTTTTAATTAATAATGTTATTTTGCAGGTTTTATTGTAACGTATCATATAACAGCAAAGTTAATAACATCAAAATATATAATTATAGATTTTATGTATCCCGGTTTGCATAAAATCTATTAATTTTATGCTTTAAAATTTGCCATAGCGGCCACGGACAGAATGTATTCGCTATAAGTATAAGGCGTTATAATTGATCGAATTTTTAAAAAATAATTTTTATTTTGTAATCTTTCAATGCAATGTATCAAATAACAACAAAGTATGATGTAGTAGATCCTTGTTCTCGAGAACGACAGGATAAAGTTTCGAGCATCATAAATCCCAAACTTTGGAGATTTTTGTTCCAAACTGTGTTGGTAAAACTTCACCCTTACTATTCTCAAAACTATTAAAGGGCATATAAGCGCTAGACATGTAAATGTGCGTATGGCATAATAAATCGTTATAGATGACTATAAATGTAAGCTCTCCCTCTAGTCTTGATGACGCAAGGATGGTGTAGTAATGCTTGAAAGATAATTACATCCACTTTCCAAAGATATCATGTCCATCATTCTAAAGATAATTACATCCACGTTAAGTTTCCACTAGATACTAAACTCTCTCATGTCACATAAAAGGCAGCCAATTAGAAGCCTTAGTGTGCCGATAACAAATTTTTTTATTCTACATTTACTTCTGAATTAACTTTTGACGCCCCATTTTGTTTACATAATATTTGAGCATTTTACTATTCATATTTTCGAATTCAGTATTCTCTGAATCTTGAAATGAACCTCAGTTTGCATTAATACACAAAAATACTTTCTCTTACCTGAAAAAGACAGTTACTATTACCTGACTCTTCGATCAGAAAACAGTAAAGTCCCCAGGCTGACTTTTGTATCTCAGGGAAGAAAGCCAACTTGATCTCATTTTTAACTTGTAGAGCTCCGTTTTTGGGACACGCGATGGTTCAATGAGATTTCTGTCTCTCGAGGAGGAAAGCATCTGATAGGATTCTTCGGAATCAGTATCCACCAATCAAATTCTTGAGATGAAAGAAACGGCATTTCGAACTGCCCCCCCCCAGTGCACATCTCAAGTCAGAAACACCGAAGCAGATAATGAATAAAATATGAATATAACCCGTCGCACTACTTATCTTCTATCCTGGGACAAAAGCTGCAACGAAGATGATGGTGATAAAAAAATAATGCAAAGCAAATGAAATTCGGCAACACAAACTTTTAGAAATAAAGTTGCCACACGAATAGGGATTCCATGAATTGTTTGTCGTCAGTATTAAAATCTGACTTTATGAGATGATTTCATAATCTTTTAAAATAAAGAAGAAAAAAATAGTTATGATAATGATTCGAAAAGTCGAAAAATTTGTTTTATTTTAAAAATCAGACCTTTTAGCTTTCGAAAACATTTTTCAATTTGTTTCTAGAGTCATTGAAAGTCAAGATATAATCGTTTTAATTACGAGCTATTAGGAAATTGAATCTTTGAATCATTTTCTTTCGATTGAATCATTCAAAATAATTATTCAATAGAATCATTCAAAACTTTTATTCAACTGAATCAATCAATTTTTTTTTCCACTGAATTATGCGCAACTCTCATTTAGCTAAATTATTCAAAATTTCATTTAACTGAATCATTCAATACTTTCATTCAATTGAGTCATTTAAAATTTGTATTCATCTGAATCATTCAAAATTTTCTTTGAACGAATCATTCAAAACTTTTTTTCAACTGAATAATTTAAAACTTCCATTCAACTGAATACTTCAAAAGTTCATTCAATCAAAAGAAAATTTTCCACTGAATCATTCAAAAGTTTTATTTAACTAAATCATTTAAAATTTCATCTAATTAAATCATTCAAAACTTTCGTTCAACTGAATCACCACACACATACAATTAGAGACGATACGATATTTAAAACACATATAATTCTAAATTCACGGAAGGACTCCACTTCTAAGCCAAAAATCCGAAACTCGGATACGCTTAGAGTGCACTAAATATACTTCCACTCCGAGTGTAGGCCAACTGGCCATTTCTCCTGAATGCCACAGGAGGCGCTCTTGCAAGTGAGTAGAAAGTAAGCATGGTTACAAAATTCATTTAAAATTTTTAATTTTAATCTCTTTTAATAGAAAACACCATTCTTTATAGTTTAAAGAATATATATGTTTCATAACATATTTCCCTGTATTTCTAAAAGTATTTTCTTATAATTAACATTATAAACATTTTATTTTTAAACTAATTGTATCTTAAAAATTTCTTCCCATATAATAGAGAATAAGAATTTATTTTATATAATACAAAAATTTATGCGAACTAATTAAATAATCTTGGATATTATATCTCATATTAAAAAAATTAATAAAACAGAAACAAAAACAATTTCGAAACTTTGGTTTGATTTTAAGTCATCAAAGACATTTAAGAAATCAAATACCTTTATCTCTTTCTAACCAATTACAAGTTGTTCAGTTTCTTCACAACGGATGGGTCACACACACAATAGGGCCCTATTGTTGTCTGCAGTTTCATGGAGCGCAAGTAAAGAAATACGCCCTGGGCTTTAAACGCACAAAAAAAAAGAAACTTCCAGAGCAATATCAGCTGAAACTTTTGTTTCAGCTTAGTCAACAATTTTACTCCTCATATTGTGTTAACTTCCATAGATCTCCCATCTTATATACCCAAGGGCAAAAGCGAAAGAAAAAAAGACAGAATATTCTTCAACAAAAAAAGTAGAGGGTCTGAAACAATATCTTTATTAAAAATTCCACTGATGCAATATATTACTTAATTGATTTATCCTTTTTTTTTACCCCATATATAACCCTTAGGAAGAAAGTAAAAAAGGAAAAGAGATATGAGGGCAAAAATCGAAAACTCTTGCAAAAGAAGAATTATCAGAGCGGCCAAGCCAGCAAAGAACAAACTTCCATGGCTTGCTTGTGTCAACATCCCAACTCTTCAGATCCTTTGTTGATTTTTAGATATATGAAAACAATCCACGACGTTTTTGCAGTTGGCGATATAGATATATGAGGCTCCTGCTTTTTCCAAGATTAGGCTTCTGTTGGCGAGAAGACATCCTGCCAAATAGTTGTTTTTTCATCGCCGTTTCACTTCATGGATTTCTTTATTATTATTACTTTTACGTGAAGTTTACTGCCTTTTTTTTTTTCGTTTGTCCATAAAAAGTTCACGTCTCATGGGAAGGTAAAATACGGCGTAGAGTGGCATCTCGGGGATATATAAAAATGGGTTATATTTCTTTTGGGAAGAGAATATTAGGTTTTATTGCTATTTTCTAATAATTCCTCAGATGTTTTTTGGCACCATTTCGCCCAACTCAAGAGAAATTAATACGAGTTGTCGAACAGAATTGTTCTTAACATTGTTATTTCATAGATTTTAATAAAACTTATCAAATAACAGCAAATGAAGCAATGCAAACCACAAATGCACAGATTTTTGTAGGCCTCATTCCGTAGGCATGTATTCGCTGTAAGTTGATGGCATTGTAATGGATTGCATTTTAACTAACAATGTCATTTTAGTTTTCATTTTGTTTAATTTATGTTTTAGCGCTGTGGAGCTCGTTAACATAGGTTTCGTGTTTAAGTCCCGGCTGCCTTGCAAGTTTGTAGTGGTTCGGAATCCACTTTAAACCATAGGTGCCATAGGTGCGCTCTAATGGGATCGTACAGCATTGTTAGGGTAGTGTAACTCGCGTTCGTAACATATCTTATACTCGTGCCCTCTTGGTAGTACTCAATGAGTAACAGCGGTGTAGCCCTTGCTTATGGCACAAAGATTAAATGTCTCTGTATTGCCAGCTGCATTGGAACAACAACATATAACAGCAAACATATCAATTCTTTTTAAGCAAATTAGGGATGCACAGATTGTTGAAGGCCACAGACCGCATTTATTCGCTGTAAGTCAATGGCATTGTAATGTATCTCAGTTCAATTACTAGTAAATTTGAATATTTTAATATAACGTATCAAATAACAGAAATTGTCTAAATTTTTTTCATGTAAACATCTTAATAGAAGTTTACAATGTTATACATGAAATTATATATATATAAATTCTACCTTGAAGCGAAGTATGTTCAATAGAAAACGTTTTTACAGAAATATTTGATTTTAAATAAAAGACAAATGCATATTTTTAATTTTATTTAAGGACAATATAAAACATTGGTGTGGAGAAATTAGATAAATATGCAAAAGTCTGTAAGTAACAAAAATATTAATTGAAATTACTTTAATCAAACTCTTCTTAAACAATGAAATATTTATTCCTCAAGTCTGCTTAAAGCCTATTGTATTACGAATGTTTACTTTAAACTAACTATTCCGTAAAGAATGATGAATTCAATTAATACCACAGGAAGAAAAACAATTTCGATACCAAAGTCTTCAAAGACATTTAAGAAATCAAATACCCTTCTCTGTTTCTAACCAATTACAAGTTGTTCAGTTTCTTCACAACCGATGGGGCCGCACACACAATGCGGCCCTATTGTTGTCTGCAGTTTCATGGGGCGCAAGTAAAGTAATATGCCCTGGGCTTTAAACGCACAAAAAAATAAATAAATAAATTCCAGAGTAATATCAGCTGAAACTTTTGTTTTAGCTTAGTCAACAATTTTGCTCCTCACATTGTATTAACTTCCATAGATCTCCCATCTTATATACCCAAGGGCAAAAGCGAAAGAAAAAGACGGAATATTCTTCAAGAAAAAGCATGGAGGATCTGAAACAATATCTTTATTAAAAATTTTCGACTGATGCAATATATAAGAAAGAAATACTTAATTGATTTATCCTCTTTTTTTTTTACCGAATATATAGACCTCAGGGAAAGTAAAAAAGTAGAAGAAATATGAGGGCAAAAAGCGAAAACTCTTGAAAAAGAAGAATTATCAAGGCAGCAAAGAACAAACTTCCTTGGCTTGCTTGTGTCAACATCCCAACTCTTCAGATCCTTTGTTGATTTTAGATATATGAAAACAATCCACGATGTTTTTGCACTTGGCGATATAGATATATGAGGCTCCTGCTTTTTCCAAGATTCGGCTTTTGTTGGCGAGCAGACATCGTGCCAAATAGATGTTTTTTTCTTCGCCGTTTCACTTCATGGATTTCTTTATTATTATTACTTTTACGTGAAGTTTACTGCATTTTTTTCTGTCCATAGAAAGATCACGTCTCTTGCGAAGGTAAAAAATACGGCTGAGAGTGGCATCTTGGGGAAATACAAAAATTGGTTATATTTCTTTTGGGAGATGGGTATTAGGTTTTTTGCCATTTTCTAATAATTCCTCAGTTTCTTTTTTTTTTTTTTTTTTTACACCCTTTCGCCCAACTCAAGTGAAAGTAATACGAGTTGTCGAACAGAATTGTTCTTAACATTGTTATTTCATAGATTTTAATAAAACATATCAAATTACAGCAAATTCATCTATTCCTTTTATGTAAACTAGGCAGGCACAGATTTTTGAAGGCTAAGTAAGTTGACCAAAGTGGTAAGTTGAATATAAATCTTACATTCAACTGGATCCTTCAAAATGTTCATTCAATCAAAACTTTTTTTTATTGAATCATTCAACAAATTAATTTAATTAAATCATAATTAACAATTGTTCAACTGAATCACCACCCACATACGATTAGAAGCATACAATATTTAAAACATTTAAAGACAGATAATTATAAATTCGTGGAAGGACTCCACTTCTAATCCGAAACTCGGATACACGCAGGGTGCTCAACATATTCCTCTCTGATTAAGAGTCTGTAGGCCAATTGAACATTTCTCCTGAATGCCGCAAGAGGCGCTCTTGTAGTGTGTAGGATGAAGCATGTTTACAAAATTCATTTAATTAATCTCTTTTAATAAAAATCGACATTTTTATAATTTAAAGAAATAATTCGTGGTTTCATAACATATATCCTTGTATTTCGTAAACATATTTTCTTGTTATTAATATTGTAAACATTTATTTTTAAATTAATTATATATTAAAAATTCTTCTCTAAAATATTTATGTGAACTAAATAAATAATGTCAGACATTATCTGTGATATCTAAAAAAAAAAAAAAAAATTTATTATATCACCAAGTAAAATATGTGAAAAAGAAAATTTTTTAGAAATATTTGTTTTTCAATAAAAGACAAATACATATTTTTCTTTCCTGTTTAAGAACAATATTGGCGTTGTCAAAATTAATAAATACACAAAAGTCTGTAAATAGCAATAAAATTATTTAGGATACTTTAATCAAAATCTCCTTAAACAATGGAATATTTAATACTAAAGTCTGCTTAACGACTACTGAATTACCAAAGTTTACTTTAAGTTAACTATTCCGTATGGAATTATGAACTTTTCAATTAATATCACAGAAACAAAAACAATTTCGAAACCAAAGTCTTCAAGACATTTAAGAAATCAAATACCCCTCTTTGTTTCTAACCAATTACAAGTTGTTCAGATTCTTCACAACCGGTGCGGCCGCACACACAATGCGGCCCTATTGTTGTCTGCAGTTTCATGGGGCGCAAGTAAAGTAATACGCCCTGGGCTTTAAACGCACAAAAAAGAAGAAAAAGAAAAGAAGCTTCCCAGAGTAATATCAGCTGAAAGTTTTGTTGTAGCTTAGTCAACAATTTTGCTCCTCATATTGTATTAACTTCCATGGAACTCCCATCTTATATACCCAAGGGCAAAGCGAAAGAAAAAGAAGGCATATTCTTCAAGAAAAAAAAAAAAAAATAGAGGATCTGAAACTATATCTTTATTAAAAATTTTCCACTGATGCAATATATAAGAAAGAAATACTTAATTGATTTATCCTCTTTTTTACCCCATATATAACTCTTCGGAAGAAAGTAAAAAAAAAAAAGAGATATGAGGGCAAAAATCGAAAACTCTTGCAAAAGGAGAATTATGAGGGCGGCCATGGCAGCAAAGAACAAACTTCCATGGCTTGCTTGTGTCAACATCCCAGCTCTTCAGATCCTTTGTTGATTTTAGATGTATGAAAACAATCCATGATGTTTTTACAGTTGGCGATATAGATATATGAGCCTCCTGCTTTTTCCAAGATTCGGCTTTTGTTGGTGAGCAGACATCCTGCCAAACAGATGGGGTTTTTTTTTCGCCGTTTCACTTCATGGATTTCTTTATTATTATTACTTTTACGTGAAGTTTACTGCCTTTCTTTTCTGTCCATAAAAAGATCACGTCTCTTGGGAAGGTAAAATACGGCGGAGAGTGGCATCTCGAGGATATACAAAAATTGGTTGATATTTCTTTTGGGAGATGTGTGTTAGGTTTTATTGCCATTTTCTAATAATTCCTCACATATCACTTTACACTGTTTCGTGAAACTCAAATGAAATTAATACGTGTTGACGAACAGAATTGTTGTTTCATAGAGTTAAACGAAACTTGTGAAATAAAAACAAATGAAGCAATTAATTTCATGCAAGCTATGCTGCACAGATTTTTGAAGACCACGTACCGCATGTATTCGTTGTAAGTTAATATCATTATAATGTATTGCATTTTAATTAATAATGTTTTTGTTGATCTAATGTAGCTGGGAATACAGAGAGAGTTAACATTTTATGCCATAAGCCAGGGGTGCACCGCTGTTACTCGTTTACCATTACTCAGGGCGAACGCGTAGCTTGAAGATAGGCTACGGACGCGAGTCACACTACCTCCACAACATTCTATGACCCTATTAGATGGAGACCATCGGTTTAAAGGTGATTTCGAACTCCTACAAACATCCATAGCACACCCGGGACTCGAACCCTAAGACTGGGCTACCGAGTTCCAGAGCATCAGGCTCTTTGGACTGAATAATCTCAGAAATTAAGTCTGATGTTAAAAAAAAAAATTAAATTCTATCCCAAAGCAAAATATGTTAAAAGAAAACATTTGTTTATAGAAATATTTGATTTTAAATAAATGGCAAATGCATATTTTTCTTCCTATTTAAGAACAATATAATACATTGGTGTCGTCAAGATTAATATATACCAAAAAGTCGGTAAATAACATAAAATCATTGAAATTATTTTAATCAAAAATCTTCTCAAACAATGAAATATTTATTACTCAAGTCTGCTTAACGCCTATTTAATTATAAAAGTTTACTCTAAGTTAACTATTTCGTAAGGAATTATAAAATCTTCTACTAATATCGCCGAAACAAATCAATTTCGAAACCAAAGTCTTCAAAGATATTTAAGATATCAAATACCCCTCTCTGTTTCTAACCAATAACAAGTTGTTCAGTTCCTTCACAACCTATGTGGCCACACACACAATACGGCCCTATTGTTGTTGCAGCTCCATGGGGCGCAAATAAAAGTAATACGCCCTGGGCTTTAAAAGCACATAAAAGAAAAAAAGAAAAGAAACTTCCAGAGCAATATCAACTAAAACTTTCGTTTTAGCTTAGTCAACAATTTTGGTCCACATATTGTATTAACTTCCATAGATCTCCCATCTTATATACCCAAGGGCAAAGCGAAAGAAAAAGACGGAATATTCATCAAGAAGAAAAAGTAGTGGATCTGAAACAATACCTTTATTAAAAATTTTCCACTGATGCAATATATAAGAAAAGAAATACTTAATTAATTTATCCTCTTTTTTTTACCCCATATATAATCCTTAGGATGAAAGTAAAAAAAAGAAGATATATGACGGCAAAAATCGAAAACTCCTTCAAAAGAAGAATTATCAAGGCAACAAAGAACAAACTTCCATGGCTTGCTTGTGTCAACATCCCAACTCCTTCAGATCCTTTGTTGATTTTAGATGTATGAAAACAATCCACGATGTTTTTGCACTTGGCGATATAGATATAAGAGGCTCCTGCTTTTTCCAAGATTCGGCTTTTGTTGGCGAGCAGACATCGTGCCTAATAGATGTTTTTTTCTTCGCCGTTTCACTTCATGGATTTCTTTATTATTATTACTTTTACGTGAAGTTTACTGCATTTTTTTGAGTGTCCATAAAAAGATCACGTCTTTTGGGAAGGTAAAATACGGCGGAGAATGGCATGTCTGGGATATATAAAAATTGCTTATATATCTTTTGGGAGAAGTGTATTAGGTTTTATTGCCATTTTCTAATAATTCCTCGGGTATTTTTTTAGACCCTTTCGCCCTACTCAAATGAAATAATACGAGTTGTCGAACAGAATTGTTTTAACATTGTTATTTTATAGATTTTAATAAAACTTATCAAATAACAGCAAATTTTCTATTTAATTTAAACAAGCCAAGAATGGACAGATTTTGAAGGCTAAGTAAGTTGGCCAAAGTTGTAAGTTGAATATAAAAAGCTTACATTCAACTGAATCCTTCAAAACGTTCATTCAATCAAAACTTTTCCTTTGAATCATTCAAAACGTTTATTTAATTGAATCATCCAAAACATTTGTCCAAATGAATCAGCACACACATACGATTAGAGGCCAACAATATTTAAAACATTTAAAGGCAGATAATTATACATTCTTGGAAGAATTCCTCTTCTAATCCGAAGCTCGGATACACGCAGGGTGCTCAACATATACATCCTCTCCGACTGTAGGCCAACCGACCATTTCTCATCAATGCCACAGGGGGCTCTTACAGTGAGTAGGAGGAAGCATGGTTACAGAATTCATTTAATTAATCTCATTTAATAAAAATCGCCATTCGTTATATTTTAAAAAAATATTTCCTTGCTTCATAAGATATATCCTTGCATTTCGTAAACATATTTCCTTCTTATTAATATTATAAACATTTATTTTTAAATTAATTATACCTTAAAAATTCTTCTCTAAAATATTTATGTAAGCTAACTAAACAATCTGATATATTATATCTGATATTTAAATAAAAATAATTAAATTCTATCACGAAACAAAATTTGTTGAAAGGAAAATTTTTGTTTATAGAAATATTTGATTCTAAATAAATGTCAAATGCATACTTTTCCTTCCTGTTTAAAAACAATATATTACATTGGTGTTGTGAAATTCAATAAATATACATAAGTTTATTAAAAAAATACTTTAATCAAAGTCTTTTAAGCAATGAAATATTTATTACACAAGTCTGCTTAAATCATATCGAATTATCAACGTTTATTTTAAGTTAACTATTCAGTAAGGAATTATGAAATTTTCAATTAGTATCTCTGAAACAAAAACAATTTCGAAATCAAAGTCTTCAAAGACATTTAAAAAAATTAAATACCTTTCTCTCTTTCTAACCAATTACAAGTTGTTCAGTTTCTTCGACGGATGCGGCCACACACACAATACGGCCCTATTGTTGTCTGCAGTTTCATGGGGCGCAAGTAAAGTAATACGCCCTGGGCTTTAAACGCACAATAAAATAAAAATAAAATTCAGAGTAATATCAGCTGCAACTTTTGTTTTAGCTTAGTCAACAATTTTGCCCCTCATATTGTATTAACTTCCATAGATCTCCCGTCTTATATACCCAAAGGGCAAAGCGAAAGAAAAGACACGGAATATTCTTCAATAGAAAAAAAAAAGCATGGAGGATCTGAAACAATATCTTTATTAAAAATTTTCTACTGATGCAATATATAAGAAAGAAATACTTAATTGATTTATCCTCTTTTTTACCCCATATATAACCCTTAGGAAAAAAAGTAAAAAAGAAAAAGAGATATGAGGGCAAAAATCGAAAACTGTTGCAAAAAGAATAATTATGAGGGCGGCCAAGGCAGCAAAGAACAAACTTCCATGGCTTGCTTGTGTCAACATCCCAACTCTTCAGATCCTTTGTTGATTTTAGATATATGAAAACAATCCACGATGTTTTGCACTTGGCGATATAGATATATGAGGCTCATGCTTTTTCCAAGATTCGGCTTTTTGTTGGCGAGCAGACATCCTGCCTAATAGATGTTTTTCTTCGCCGTTTCACTTCATGGATTTCGTTATTATTATTACTTTTATGTGGAGTTTACTGTCTTTTTGTCCATAAAAAAGATCATGTCTCTTGGGAAGGTAAAATACGGCGGAGAGTGGCATCTCGGGGATATATAAAAATGGGTTATAATTATTTTGGAAGAAGTGTGTTAGGTTTTATTGTCCTTTTCTAATAATTCCTCAGATGTTATTTTTACATCCTTTCATAAAAACTCAAATAAAATTACTACAAGTTGTCGAACAGAATTGTTCTTTACATTGTTATTTTATAGATTTAATAAAACTTATCAAATAATAACAAAGGATCAATTTATTTTATGCAAAGCCAGGAATGCACAGATTTTGAAGACTGCAGACCTCATGTATTCGATGTAAGATAATAGCATTGTAATGGATCGCATTTAATTAATAATGTTATTTTGCAGGTTTTATTTGTAACGTATCATATAACAGCAAAGTTAATAACAGAAAATATATAATTATAGATTTTTATGTATCCCTGGTTTGCATAAAATCTATTAATTTTATGCACAAATTTGTGGCGGCCACGGACAGAATGTATTCGCTATAAGTATAAGGCGTTATAATTGATCGAATTTTAAAAAATAATTTTTATTTTGTAATCTTTTTAATGTATCAAATAACAACAAGTATGATGTAGTAGATCCTTGTTCTCGAGAACGACAGGAGAAAGTTTCGAGCATCATAAATCCCAAACTTTGAGATTTTTGTTCCAAACTGTGTTGGTAAAACTTCACCCTTACTATTCTCAAAACTATTAAAGGGCATATAAGCGCTAGACATGTAAATGTGCGTATGGCATAATAAATCGTAGATCTAGTCAAAGCTCTCCTCTAGTCTTGATGACGCAAGGATGGTGTAAATGCTTGAAAGATAATTACATCCACTTTCCAAAGATATCATGTCCATCATTCTAAAGATAATTACATCCACGTTAAGTTTCCACTAGATACTAAACTCTCATGTCACATAAAGGCAGCCAATTAGAAGCCTAAGTGTGCCGATAACAAATTTTTTATTCTACATTTACTTCTGAATTAACTTTTGACCGCCACATTATGTTTACATAATATTTGATCATTTTACTATTCATATTTTTCAAATTCAGTATTCTCTGAATCTTGAAATGAACCTCAGTTTGCATTAATACACAAAAATACTTTCTCTTATCTGAGAAAGACAGTTACTATTAGCTGACTCTTCGATCCAGAAAACAGTAAAGTCCCCAGGCTGGCTTTTTGCATCCACCCGAAGAAAGCCAACTTGATCTCATTTTAACTTGTAGAGCCCCATTTCCCTGGGACACGCGATTGTTCAATGAGATTTCTGTCTCGCGAGGAGGAAAGCATCTGATAGATTCTTCGGAATAGAGCATCCACCAATCAAATTCTTGAGATGAAAGAAACGGCATTTCGAACTGCCCCCTCCCCGGTGCGCATCACAAGTCAGAAACGCCGAAGCAGATAATGAATAAAATATGAATATAACCCGTCGCACTACTTATCTTCTATCCTGGGACAAAAGCTGCAATGAAGATGATGGAGATAAAAAAAAATAATGCAAAGCAAAGTGAAATTCGGCAACACAAACTTTTAGAAATAAAGTTGCCACACGAATAGAGATTGCGAATTGTTTGCCGTCAGTATTAAAATCTGACTTTATGAGATGATTTAATAATCTTTTGAAATAAAGAAAAAAAAAAAGAGTTATGATAATGATTCGAAAAGTCGAAAAAAATTTGTTTTTATTTTTAAAGATCAGACCTTTTAGCTTTCGAAAACATTTTTCAATTTGTTTCTCAGAGTCATTCAAAGTCAAGATATATTCGTTTAATTACGATCTATTAAGAAATTGAATCATTGAATCATTTTCTTTTCGATTGAATCATTCAAAATAATAATTCAATAGAATCATTCAAAACTTTTATTCAACTGAATCAATCAATTTTTTTTCCACTGAATTATGCACAACTCTCATTTAGCTAAATTATTCAAAATTTCATTTAACTGAATCATTCAATACTTTCATTCAATTGAGTCATTTAAAATTTGTATTCATCTGAATCATTCAAAATTTTCTTTGAACCGAATCATTCAAAACTTTTTTTTCAACTGAATAATTTAAAACTTCCATTCAACTGAATCATTCAAAAGTTCATTCAATCAAAAGAAAATTTTCCACTGAATCATTCAAAAGCTTTATTTAACTAAATCATTTAAAATTTCATCTAACTAAATCATTAAAAACTTTCGTCCAACTGAATCAACACCACACACATACAATTAGAGACGATACAATATTTAAAACACATATAATTCTAAATTCACGGAAGGACTCCACTTCTAAGCCAAAAATCCGAAACTCGGATACGCTTAGAGTGCACTAAATATACTTCCTCTCCGAGTGTAGGCCGATTGGCCATTTCTCCTGAATGCCACAGGAGGCGCTCTTGCCGGTGAGTAGAAAGTAAGCATGGTTACAAATTTCATTTAAAATTTTCAATTTTAATCTCTTTTAATAGAAAACACCATTCTTTGTAGTCTAAAGAATATATATGCTTCATAACATATTTCCCTGTATTTCCTAAAGATACTTTCTTATAATTAACATTATAAACATTTTATTTTTAAACTAATTGTATCTTAAAATTCCTCCCATATAATAGAGAATAAGAATTTATCTTATATAATACAAAAATTTATGAACTAATTAAATAATCTCGGATATTATGTCTCATATTAAAAAAAAAAATTAAATTCTATCACAAAAGTAAAATATGTTCAAAAGAAATTTTTTATAGAAATATTTGTTTCTAAATAAAAGACAAATACAGATTTTTCCTTCCTTTTTTAAGAACTATACAATATATTGGTGTTGAGAAAATTAATAAATATGCAAAAATTTATGGAAATTACTTTAATCAAAATCTTCTTAAACAATAAAATATTTAATATTCAAGTCTGTTTAACACCTATTGTATTACTAATGTTTACCTTAAGTCAAGTATTGAGTAAGGAATTACACAATTTTCAATTAATATCACAGAAACAAAACACAGTTTCGAAACATTGGTTTGATTTTTAAGTCATCAAAGACATTTAAGAAATCAAATACCTTTTCTCTTTCTAACCAATTACAAGTTGTTTAGTTTCTTCACAACGGTTGCGGCCACACACACAATACGGCCCTATTGTTTTCTGCAGTTTCATGGGGCGCAAGTAAAAGTAATACGCTCTGGGCTTTAAACGCAAAAAAAAAAAAGAAAAAGAAACTTCCAGAGCAATATCAGCTGAAACTTTTGTTTTCAGCTTAGTCAACAATTTTACTCCTCATATTGTATTAACTTTCCATAGATCTCATCTCTTATATACCCAAGGGCAAAAGCGAAAGAAAAAAAGACAGAATATTCTTCAACAAAAAAGTAAGGAGGGTCTGGAAACAATATCTTTATTAACAATTTTACACTGATGCAATATATAAGAAAGAAATACTTAATTGATTTATTCACTTTTTTACCCCCATATATAACCCTTAGGAAGAAAGTAAAAAGGAAAAGAGATATGAGGGCAAAAATCGAAAACTCTTGCAAAAAGAAGAATTATCAAGGCAGCAAAGAACAAACTTCCATGGCTTGCTTGTGTCAACATCCCAACTCTTCAGATCCTTTGTTGATTTTAGATATATGAAAACAATCCACGAAGTTTTTGCACTTGGCGATATAGATATATGAGGCTCCTGCTTTTTCAAGATTCGGCTTTTGTTGGCGAGCAGACATCGTGACAAATAGATGTTTTCCTCGCCGTTTCACTTCATGGATTTCTTTATTATTATTACTTTTACGTGAAGTTTACTGCCTTTTTTTTTGTCCAGAAAAGATCACGTCTCTTGGGAAGGTAAAATAAGGCAGAGAGTGGCATCTCGGGGATATATAAAAATTGGTTGATATTTCTTTTGGGAAGAGAGTATTTGGTTTTTATTGCCATTTTCTAATAATTCCTTAGATGTTTTTTTGGCACCCATTTCACCCAACACAAGTGAAATTAATACGAGTTGTCCAACAGAATTGTTATTAGCATTGTTATTTCATAGATTTTAATAAAACTTACCAAATAACAGAAAGTATCTGTTATTTTCATGTAAACCCCAAATGCACAGATTTTTGAAAGTCAACACACCGCATGTATTCGCTGTAAGTTAATGGTATTGTAATGGATTGCATTTTAATTAATAAGGTTGTTGTTGCTCTAATGTAGCTGGGAATACTGAGACAGTTAATCTTTATGCCACAGGCATGGGCTGAACCGCTGTTACTCATTTCGCCCCACCCATGATGCACGTGTAGCTTGAAGATATGCTACAGATGTGAGTAACACAACCCCCACAAAGTTCTACGATTCTATTAGACCTAAATCTACGGCTTAAAGTGGATTCTGAACCGCTATCCATTGCACTACAGGAACTCGAACCCTAAACATGTGGTACTGAGTGTCAGAGCTCTAGCCACCCGGCTATCAGGCCTCTTGATGTAAATAAATTATCTCAGATATTATGTCTGCCATTTAAAAACTATTTAAATTCTATCGCGAAGCAAAATATGTTTAAAAAAATCATTTCTTTTATAAATACAAACATATTTTATTTTAAATAAAAGACAGATGCGTATTTTCCTACCTATTTAGGAAAAATATAAAACATTTGTGATGTGAAAAAAAATAAATGCACAAAGGTCTGTAAGTAACAAAAAATTGCTGAAATTATTTTAATCAAAATCTCCTTAAACAATGAAATATTTATTCCTCAAATCTGCATAACGCCTATTGAATTACCAAAGTTTACTTTAAGTTAACTATTCCGTACGGAATTATGAAATTTTCAATTAATATCACAGAAACAAAAACAATTTCGAAGCCAAAGTCTTCAAAGACATTTAAGAAATCAAATACCCCTCTCTGTTTCTAACCAATTACAAGTTGTTCAGTTTCTTCCCAACCGATGTGGCCACACACAGAATACGCCCCTATTGTTGTCTGCAGTTTCATGGGGCGCAAGTAAAGTAATATGCCCTAGGCTTTAAACGCACAAAAAAAAAAAAGAAACTTCCAGAGTAATATCAGCTGAAACTTTTGTTGTAGCTTAGTCAACAATTTTGCTCCTTATATTGTATTAACTTCCATAGATCTCCCATCTTATATACCCAAGGGCAAAAAGCGAAAAGAAAAAGACGGAATATTCTTCAAGAAAAAGCATGGAGGATCTGAAACATTATCTTTATTAAAAATTTTCCACTGATGCAATATATAAGAAAGTAATACTTAATTGATTTATCCTCTTTTTTTTTTTTTTTTTACCCCATATATAGAACCCTTAGGAAGAAAGTAAAAAAAAGAAAGAGATATGATGGCAAAAATCGAAAACTCTTGCAAAGAAGAATTATGAGGGCGGCCAAGGCAGCAAAGAACAAACTTCCATGGCTTCCTTGTGTCAACATCCCAACTCTTCTGATACTTTGTTGATTTTAGATATATGAAAACAATCCACGATGTTTTTGCAGTTGGCGATATAGATATATGAGGCTCCTGCTTTTTCCAAGATTCGGCTTTTGTTGGCGAGCAGACATCCTGCCAAATAGATGTTTTTTCTTCGCCGTTTCACTACATGGATTTCTTTATTATTATTATTTTTTACGTGAAGTTTACTGCCTTTTATTTTGTGTCCATAAAAGATCACGTCTCTTGGGGAGGTAAAAATACGGCGGTGAGTGGCATCTCGGGGATATATAAAAATTGGTTATATTTGTTTTGGGAGAAGTGCATTACGTTTTATTGCTATTTCCTAATAATTCCTCAAATGTTTTTTTACACTTTTTATGACACTTAGAATTGTTATTTTATAGATTATCCAAATAACAGCAACTTTCTAAATAACAGCAAATTATGCAATTTTTTCATGTAAGCCAGGAATGCACTGATTTTCAAGGCCACAGACCGTATGTATTCGCAATATGTTGATGGCATTATAATGAATCGTATTTTAATTAATAACTTTTCTTAGTGTATTTTAATGTAACGTATCATATAACAGCAAAGTATCAATTATTTTCCTGTAAACCAGAAATGCATAGATTTTTGAAGACCACAAACACCATGTATTCGCTCTAAGTCAATGCAATTGTAATGGATAACATTTTAATTAATAATGTTCGTATGTCTTAATGTAACGTATCATATACCAACAAACGCATCAATTCTTTTCATGTAAACCAGGGATGCACAGATTTTGTAGGTCACAGACCTTACGTATTAGCTGTAAATAGATGACATTGTAATGGATCGCATTTTGGTTAATAATATTTCTTTGTAGATTTTAATGTAACATATCAAATAACAGCGAACTTATCAATTTGTGTCATTTAAACCAGAGATGCACAGATTTTTGATGACTACAGACACCATGGATTCGCTGTAAGTTGATGGCCTTGTAATGGATCGCCTTTTCAGTTAATTATATTTCTATGTAGATTTTAATGTAACGTATCAAATAACAACGAACTTATGAATTTTTTTCATGTAAACCACATGCATAGATTTTTGACGAGCACAGATCGCATGTATTCGTTGTAAATTGATGGCGTTGTAATTTATCGCATTTTAATTAATAATATTATTTCGTAGGTCTTAATATAACATCATATATCAGCAAGCGTATTAATTTTTTGAACAAACCAGGGAAGCACAGATTTTTCAAAACCACAGACACCATGTATTCTCGGTCATTCAAACCCTTCCACGCCAATAACAGCTGAAGTGTAGAATAAATGTTGAGAGGCAGTTCTTCCCGTGCGAAAGCATGAATGGCCACTGTGACACCCCACTAAGCGCATGAGCGTGATTGATTCTTTAACATTAACGCCACATCTTTTCTTTATCGCGAGTTTGGCAAAATGTTGCGATGATTATATTTCTTTGAAAATATTGCAATTATAACGCCCTGTCTTAAAAATGTGGGTGGATGGTGGAATATAATATTCAGTTTGAAAGAGCATTTTTTTCTGAAACTTAAAATTAATTAATAACGAAAGCCGCACATTGAATAGCATTAATAAATAGAAAGTTCAATATAAGCTTTAGTATAATAAATTTCATTAATGTAAAAATTATCTGGGAAAAAAACTGCACTATATTATTGTGAACTTTTATCAATATACACATTATACTGTTTTCAAAGTGGACTTATTTTTCTTCTATAACTGTCTTAATACAAAATCATAATTAGATTTTCTGCAATAAAGGATTTCATTCTCCCCTCTTCAAGATAATTTATTTCGTTTTAAAAATCTTCTGTAATATATTTCTATACAAGGCAGCAAATGAATGCAATACATGCAGAGGACAGAAATAAAGAACATTGATTAACAGAAATGAAAAATTTCCGTAAAATCACTGAATTGATGAATGTCTTTCTCGTTTCCTGTATGTATTAATTACACTTATTACGAGATCTACAATACCATATTCAGTACAAATTTAGACTTTTTTTAGTTAGAAATTGTTCTTGAAAGGTGTTTACGACACAAATATCCATGGCAAAAGCATCATTAGGCATAGCATTTTTAGAAAGATAAAAATCTGCATTCGAATCCCTTTTCGAATGCACTTCTCTAATGATTCACTTGAAGCCAATTGAAATGTCATTTTTAAAAGTAATCTTCTGAGGTGCATTTTTCATTCAACTGCTAATAAAGAGCCTCTTTAGAATTTTGTCGTCTTTTCAACGAAACAGGGGGAGGGGGTGGAAAAGGAACCACCCCACTATCGAATGATGATGATTCTCGAAAGCTAATTATTCCCCAAAGGAAACAGGAAATGAGTTTTTTGGAAAACTTTTATTAAGATGGAAGACGAATCAAAGGCATATACATGGTAAAATATTTATGTTCTTGAATTGTGTAAATGAGGTGCATTGTTCAGTTTTGTTGGTTTTCTTTTGATCAAGGAATGGTCAAAGGTTTTTGATGAAATCCTCGTGGGATTTTTCAGTTTCAAGAATAACTTGAAAGGTATTGTTGAACTCTAGAATTTCTAAACTCAAGATTTAGGTAGTTATGAAATACTTCAACTCAATCACTCTATTATTTAGTAATATTGGGGTAGGGGGATTTATTTTTAAAATACAAAACAGGTAACAATAGAAAAATAGTAAACTTCAAATGTCTCTAAAGACAAGGACTCAATTTCATTAGTGGCATGTTATACTGTCACTTCTTTGAAAAACGAGTTGGTGGCGATTGTGACAGAAACCTCAAGAATTCCAGAGAACATGGATTCAATTGTGCTGATAGAATGTAATGTTGTCCTTCTTTTGAAACTTGTAATTTAGATGATGATTATAGCAGTAAACCTCTGGCAATAGGACCACCTCCGGTATTATAGGGCAAGCTCAGTTCCACTGGTGGCATGTAATGTAGTCACATATTTTTAAAAAAAGGAATGATAAGGTGATGCTTAGAACATATATCCTCCAGAGTTCCATAGAACATGGTCTCGACTCCGCTGGTGGTATGAAAGGCAGTCTCTTCTTTGGAAAAATAGGCTATTAGTGGATGACTTTAGCATAATGATTATAGCTCTAGCGTATCAAAGAACACAGACTCAATTCCGTTGCTGTCATGTAATACAGTCACGCGTTTGAAAAATGAGTTGGATTATTGTAACAATTGTGACAGAAACCTCGAGAGGTTCACAAAACATGAATTCGATTTCGTTGGTAGAGTGTAATGCTGTCTTTACTTTAAAAAAATATCAATTAGATGAGAATTACAACACTAAAGATCTATCGTATCAAAGGAAACGGACTCAATTTCATTGGTGTCATTTAATGTAGCCACTTCTTTGAATAAGAGTTGATCTATAAGTGGCGATTGTGACAGAAACCTCGAGAATTCCTGCTGGTAGAGAGTATTGCTATCCTTCTTCTGAAAAAGGAAAAGATTGTATGGTGATTAAGAGAGTATGGCGAGAACCTCGCAATGGACAATATGATTGAAATTATCTCTGCATTTTCTCAGTGATACACAGAAGTGGGGAACAATTATCTTGAAATTTTCATAGAATAAATTGGAATATATTCCATGAAAATTAATAAATACTTATAAAATAATTTGAAAAAATATCTAGCTCCATAAAGTGTAAAAAATAAAAAGGGATTGTGAAAACTTAAAATTGTTAAATAAAATAATGACTTCTGCAGTTCTTTTCCAAATTTTTGTCAACATATTTCTGTTGAAAATGTTAGATTTAACTCACTTTTATATCTATCTCATGACGATTTAACACTATTTGTATGCATTGGTCGTTTCCATTCATATTTGTATGCATTCCTATCCCAATACTATCTTTCAGAATTGTCATCTCAAGTTCAAAATCCACAATTCCTGGGAACTCATTAACAAAAACAGTTCCCTCGCAACGTCAAGCGTGACGTAATACAATCCAGCCAATCGGATTAATTTCCCATAGTGCTTTTGAGGTTTCGTTAAGAAAGCTCTACACGTTCAGTAATCACTGAAATTGCTTTCTAATGGCGACGTTTTTCGCTAAGCCTGCTGTACTTAACTCTCTATTATTGTTATTATTATTTTCCTTTTCGCTCTTTTTTATTCCATTGTAGGGTGACGCCCAGTGTTTAGAAGGGCACTTACAACGTGAAAACTTTGGTCGGATTCATTGTGGGGATATTTTTTGAGAACTAATTTAAAAGAGAAAAAAAAAATTAATAATTGCTATATCCTGGCTTTGGTGTGATTTCCAATTTTGGTGCAGATTAATTCTAAAGGGTAAAAGTGAAATAATAACAATACAGAATCCTGTAATTACACTAATAAATGGAATTAAAAGAAAAAAATAATATATTCTTGTTTTGAAGAGTATGCTTTATACAGAAACAGATTGATTGATGATTATAATAGCTGACAAATTATTTGCATAAAATATTTGATGATTATGCAGAGCAGCTATATCTGAATAACTGATATAATTTGCCGCTTAACGATATCCGATCCTAATATTAAAAAAAGTTAATAATTAATTAACTAATAAAAGTTAATTTTTAATTAACTTTTCTGTTAATTTTTTACCTAACCCTAAATCATGTTCTGGTTTAATTTTTTGGCAAAATCATAATATATATATATATATGTATATATAAAGAACATTTTATTTCTACATTGAGGATTAAATATATATATATATAATTGTCCAATTAGAGAAAATGAAACACATCAGATTTTCCTCTCTTTCCTGAAAGAAGCAGTCAACAACTTTACAGGCTATTATTTCTTTCAGTTCTTTTAATAATTGATGGGCAATAAAACTCTATAAACTACTTTGATGATATAAGTGGCATAATTTATTGCTTAATTTTATTTAACCATTATTTTTATCTTGACACGTACTATTACTCCCTTTACCACTTTTATTTGTTTATCAGCAATCTTATCAGAAACTATAATAACAAAACTATAAATAAGTGCAGCATCTGAACTACATTTCGCATTTCAAGCCATTACAATTTTTTTTTAAATGTTATATTCAAAATGCTATAAAGATTATTACTTATTACTATGGCAACATTAACAACCTTGTGGAACCATTTGTACATCAACTTGTGTGGTACCATTTTGTTGTAATTACCATTTCCATGCTAACCATAACATTCTTATCAGAAATATAACCACATGAAACCTTAACTACACCCTATAAGTTTTAGAGCTATAATAAATTGAGCAAAAATCATGTGCTATAAAGATTACGTTTAATGCTCAGACAGCCCATTTAAAATTCAGCAATCATCCTACCTGCGTAGGCGTCCTCTGGTCTGGAAAATTCCCCCATCCCTGAAATCCGCAATTAAGAAAATACATCGCCAGTCCTCCGCGCAACACGCACGCACAAGACAGATTGGACACTGTCGCAGGAATTGCCCATTAATTCCCCCGGAAAACAATGGGCAGGGGTTGTCCACAATAAATTACTTTCTGGCATATGGCAGCATTCTACAGATGCCCAAATCTGTGTCCATTCTTCGTCTGGGAAATCCTTGGAGATTTGCATGTTGTACAGCATGTTACACTTCCAGCATGAAGAATGCTTCCTTCATTTACATAAAACGCAAACGATTTTTTTTTTTTTATTTTGTTCGATGAACCCTCCTAAGGGCGTTGGACAGTCCCCCGTGATGTATGGGGTCGCAAAACTTCACAAGAGCTACGCCCACGTGTGTTCCATTTGGACATTTGTTGCCGGTGTAGGAGGAGGAGGGGTTTGCCCAAGGGAGGTGTTAGAAAAATGACCACCAGGGCTTCACAGAATGAGGGATGGGGCGGCGAAGAAAAGACAAGCCCTTGCTTTTTTGCTCTGTGCTGGCAGCCCTTTTTTGGGATTTCCCTGGGTTATTGGTGCATGGAGGAACATTCAAGTGGGAATTTGAAATGTGGGACGTTATGAATTAAGTAATGAAAATGGTGTGGTTAGAAACTAAATGGATATATTTATATTCCTAAAGTACCTCGTAAAAAAGAATACGCTTCAGAATAAGTATGAGTTAATTAACGAATAACTTTTCTAAATGGTTAATGTAATCGTAAGCAAATGGTGATGCATAATGTTAGGTTATTTACTATTTAATATAATGGAAATATCATTATAATTGTCCACTTAAAAATCTCTACATAATAATTTAAAACTGTTTGAATTTAAAGGCAAAAAAATAATAATAAATAAATATTAAATTTTAGTGATGTCCTTTTAGAAATTTAGCATTCTGTAATCATCGTATCGGCTTACATATCACATGGTCGGAAAAGGCCTCACCCAAAAATTTATAATTAAAAATGCAAAGCTAAAGCATTTTTGCACATAAAACTTTTTGTGATTTATTTAATACTGCACTTAACTTTTACTTAATTTTGCACATAAAACATTTTACTTATAAAACACTTACTTTTTCCAATATAAAATGAATTCTAATCATAATATAAGCAATATGGTTATCTGAACGGCATTACTTAAAACAAAGAATGTTGCCGTAAGTTTTTAGAAAACAGTAAGTGTGCTTTTTGTAATAAAAACCCATTTTAAAAAAATATGCGCATTTAAACATTTAAAACTTGATTATTCATAGTAAACTTTGTCTACTATCAATAATCTTAAAACTTAATAAAAGTAACAGTTTTTAGATTATTTATAGTAGACAAAGAACGTAATTATTGGTAATTGTAAAAGCATTTTATCGGCCTAATGGCCGAGTGACTAGCGCTCAGGCACAAACTACCACAGATTTCGGGTTCGAATCCTGGCGGTACCATGGATGTTTGTAGTGTTTGGAATCCACTTTATACCATAGTCCCGTTCTAATATGACTGTAGAGCGTTGGACGTCGTGCTGACAACCCTATCTTTCAAAAAAAGAAAACATCTCTTGCCTCGAAATAAACCAGTAAGAGGATGGCCTTGGTACACCAAAGGGCTGTTTCGCCACTGATGATGATGAATGCATTGCATACAATTTAACAAATTAAAGGTCCCATGTGGTATAAAAGATTTTTAAATTAAAACTAATTATAAAAATCAGATAATTATTATTCTTCTTCATTGGCGCAACAGCCCCATGGTTAGCCAAGGCCGTCAGCCTGCTGGCAGAATTCGAAACAGGAGATGTTTTATTTTGCAGGTTAGGAATATCAGCCCTACAATCATATTAGATCTGGATGTACTATTTAAAGTGGATTCTGAATCACTACATGCATCCATGTAGCCAGGACTCGAACCGGAAATCTGTGGCCCAGAGCGCCAGAGCGCTAGTTAGTCGGCCATCAGTCCCTAAATAATTATTCATCATCAATAACACGACAGCACAGAGTGGATCAAGGCTTTCCTTTGAAGAGATTGCCACACATTCCTCTGGATGACAAGAGTCCTCCAATGCTTAACTTCAGTACAGCAAATTCTTTTCAACTGCGTCAATCCATTGCCACTTGTGTCGTCCTCTTCCTCTTTGTCCCTGTGACTTTGCCTTTTTACAGGGTTTAAATCATTCATTCTAAATGCATGAGCAACCCAGTTTAATCTATTGATCTTAATCAATTTTATAATATCTAAAAGTTTTTATAGCATTTATAAATTTTTGTGTTGTACCGTCTTCTCCAACAATCCCTTTCCTAACACCTCCAAGAACAGCCCTTAATATCTCCCACTCAAATATACCCAAATGGGAATTGCCATATCTTGCAAAAGTCCAAGTTTCAGAGACTTAAACCAGAATGTAGTTTTTCTGTATATGAACTGTGATTTAAACAGATTTCTTAACCCCAAAGGGGCCTTATTGGCAGACACAGTTCTGTGTTTTATTTCAGTTAAGATTAGATAACTATTAATATTTAGAAATTATTTTCATTATTATTATTATTATTATTTATGTTTAATACTACAAATAATTTTAAAACCACAAATTTTAAATAACATTTTAATATAGGCAACAAAATCAATCAACGAATACTGTGATCATACGACGTTAAAAATTCATTAGAGGATCCAGGCTCATTTCTGAATAAGAACTATAAACTTAAATTTTTGTTCGAGTGAAAACGCCACAAAACTTCGGTATCTCCATTTATCGATGCATAAATGAGAGTTTCCTTTAAATTATTTATCCCCAAAACAGGAATATTCTGGTTGTGTTCAACACGAAAACCTATACACAAAACATGATTAGACATGCCCATGCAGTCGCACACATGTTTGTTCTTGGGAGACAAAATGGCGCCTCCTACATGGGGAACAGGGCTATTTGAGGGAAACAAATCTGTTTAGCGCATTCCCGGGATTAAAACGGCGTGGTGTGTGAAGAAAAGAAGTTGAAGTTTTCTCTAATCGGATTAAAGAGTTCTCTGGTGTGACGGAGCAGCGTTGTTATTGGAGGTTGGGGCTGTGCTGTTTTCTTCCATTCCGGAAACAGGAACTGGGTTTCACTCCTCATGACGACGCGTGGGTGTATAAACTTATTATTTGTGGAGCTCTGCAGGAAGCACCAAGAGGCTGAAATCTGAAGATAGGCGATAATTGTTTGGTTACCGGGACAGGCGCCGGTAGAAGACTTTGTTGAATAAAGTTAGGTAAACAATAAGATTCATTGGGCGAAGTTTAACTGCGAGCATAATGAGATTAAGGTTGGAAATTTGGGTTTAATATTAGTAAGGAAATCTTGGTTACCAAAGATTAGAGATCTAAATGAGAATTTCTAACTGCTTTTGGTGGTTGTTTCATATTCCACTCAGTAGACAGCAACATCTAGACCAAGTGCAAGAAGTGCACTGTGTGGAAGGAAGGTCTCATGGAAGAAGTCAAAGGGGGGGGTAGCTTCTGTTGCGATGGGGCAGACATAGGAAGATATCTGACATGGCTCCGTGACGCTGACTTTTACGGGATAGAGTTGTCAGGCCCAAGCTAATGCTCAAAGGTCTTATTAGAACTGGATCTGAGGTTTAAAGGGTATTCTGAAACATTACAAACATCCATGGCACGCCAGATTCGAACCCGAAATCTGTGGCAATGGGCGCAGAGCGCTAGTGAATCTATCATCAGGCCCCCAGATGGTCATTCATCATCAATAGCACGTCAGACCAGGTTTCCTTCGAAGAGATTTCTATCCATTTCTCTGAATAACAAGGATCCTCCAATACTTAACTCCTTGTACAGTGAAATTATTTTCAACTGCGTCTATCCATCACAACTTGGGTCGTCCCCTTCCTCTTTGTCCTTGTGACTTTGCCAAAACGAGCCTTTTACAGGGTTTAAATACATGAGCAGCCCAATTTAATCTATTGATCGTAATAAATTTTATAATATCTGGGTCTTTATAGCATTTATATATTTCTACGTTGTACCGTCTTCTTCAGCAATCACTTTCCCCAACACCTTCAAGAATAGTCCTTAAAATCTTCCGCTCAAACATACCCAAATGAGCCTCATCACCTCTTGCCAGAGTCCACGCTTCAGAGCTATAAACCAAAATAGGTTTAATAAGGGTTTTATACATTCATGTCCATAAATTAAGGATAATGAAGTTCAGGCAAAGAAAGAGACAGAAGCAAAACAAATTTGACTTATTTGTAAAGTCTATTTATTAAACAAAAGGTAAAGAGCAAAAAAGATGCTATATGCTTGACATAATTAATAAAAATTGCGATTTTTACTCCTTGGAGTAAATTTCAAAAAAGAACCTATTTACAAAAAACAGTATAACATGGTTAGTGTGATGGTTAATATGGAGTGTGTCTCCCGGACGATGCAATACAGGCCTTACAACGCCTAGGCATGCTGGGTATCAAATTATCAATCTGATCATGAGGAATATTACACCACTCATCAAGCAATGCCCTCGAAGGTCCGGTTGACAAGTGGGAGGGGGTTGACGGGCTGCAATTCGTCGGCCAAGCATATCCCACACATGCTCTATTGGGTTCAAGTCCGGTGAGTATGCTGGCCAATCCATACGGGTGATATCCTCCAATTGAAGGCATTCGTCTACAATGTTTGCACGGTGAAGACGGGAGTTGTCATCCATAAACACAAATTCAGCACCCATGGCGCCCCGAAACAAACGTACATGTTGTTCCAGAATGACATCCCGATAGATGTGGCCTGTAATCGTTACACTCTGAACATGCAGGTCAGTTCTGGAACCAAGAATAATTCCTCCCCAAACGAGCCATCCTGCACCACCGTAACGGTGTCGTTCAATGGTGTTCTCTTGGTGGTAACGGGTACCTGCGCTCTCCATATGAAAGTCCGGCGAGAATCAGACTGCAAACTAAACCTGGACTCGTCGAAAAACATCACACAAGACCACTGTTGCGGTGTCCACAATGCATGCTCTCTACTCCAGGTTAATCGCAGGCGACAGTGAGTTGCGGTAAGTGGAACACATTTGACAGGCCTACGAGCATATAGACCAATGTTCCCTAAGCGTCTGTACACGGTCTGCCTTGAAACTGTCGTACAGGTAGCTGAAGAGAGCTGACGAGACAGGTCTGATGCTGTGCTTCGTCTGTTTCTTTCTACAGTAACTGCTAAATACCTGTCCTCATTCGGCGTTGTAACTCGGGGGCGACCTGTGCTGTAACATCTACTCCCCATTACTATCATTTTGGAATCGTTGCCAAAGCCTGGAGATGACACTCTGGGCGATTCCAAATTCCTCGGATACTTCCAGCTGGGTACGTCCACATTCCAGTCGTCCGATAATTCTACCACGTAAAAAACCATCCAAGTGCTTCCTTTGTGCCATAACTATGCGGTTATTGCACTAAAAGGCTTTTAAAGCGCTTGTGAACAATTTACTCCTTTGCCACCATTCATATATACCCCTCTCTTACACTCTCGTCATTGTGACGTCCTATCCACGCCATCTGGCGGTTTCCTGTAATTTGCATATTCTTCTTCAAGATGTGTGTGATAATTCTACAGGTGAAATTTTTATTTTAGAGTTCAATTTCTGTGTGATTCTGAATTATCCTGAATTTATGGACATGAGTGTATAACAAGAATTTAGTTTTTCTGTATATGAACCGGGATTTAAACAGCTTTCTTAAACCAAAAAAAAAAAAAAAAAGGCCTTATTGGCCGAGATAATTCTGTGTTTTATTTCAGGTTAGATCAGATAATTATTAGTATTTAGAAATTATGTTCATCCTTTTATACTACAAACAATTTTTAAACCATAATTTCTAAATAAAATTTTAATATCGCTTGACAAAGGAATATGAACAACGAATAATATCATACTCTCTTAAAAATTCATTAAAGGATCCATGTTCATTTCTGAACAAACTTTAATTTCTGCTCAAAGAGACACCGCAAAACTTCGGTCTCTTCATTTGTCGGTGGTCCTTTCTCATGCATAAATGAGATCTTCCTTAATTTATTTACCAACAAAAAGAGAAATGTTCTGGTTGTGTTGAACACGAAAAACCTATACGCAAAACACGATTAGACATGACCATGCAGTTGCACACATGTTTGTTCTAGGGAGATAAAAATGGCGCCTCCTACCTGGGGCACAAGGCCTTTTGAGGAAAACAAATCTGGTTAGCGCATTCCTCGGGATTAAAACGGCGTGGTGTGGGAGAAGAAGAAGTTGGAGTTTTCTCTAATCGGATTAACGGGTTCTCTGATGTGACGGAGGAGCGTTGTTATTAGAGGTTGGGGCTGTGCTGTTTTCTTCCGTTCCGGAAGCAAGAGCTGGTTTCACTCCTGACGACGTGTGCGTGTTGTATAAACTTATTATTTGTGGAGCTAAAGGGTGAAATCTGAAGATAGGAGATGATTGTTTGGTTACCGGGACAGGCGCTGGCAGAAGACTTTGTTAAATAAAGGGAGGTAAACAATAAAATTCAAGGGCGAAATCTAACTGGCAGCATAATGAGATTAAGGTTTAAAATTGGGGTTAAATATTAAGAAAGATATCTTGGTTATCAAAGTTTAGAGCTCTAAAAGAAAATTACGCATTGCTTTATATATATATATATATATATATATATATATTAACTTGAACAATGTTAACTGTTTAATTTTATTTAATAAAGTTAATTATTCTCAGGATAAAGTTAGTTTTAATTTGTTTGTTGTTTCTTATCCCACTTTTTCCACAACAACATCAGGACCAAGTCCAAGAACCTGTGTTGCTTCATGGAAGGAGGGAAAGGGGGCAGCTTCTGTTGTGATGGAGCACCCGAAGGTAAAATGGTTGACTTGCCTCCGTGATGCTGATTTTGTGCGGGTTAAGGTTTTCAGCCGTACGTCCAAAGCTCTACAGTCATATGAAACCGGGACCTATGGGTTGCAGTGGATTCGGTTTACAGTGGATATGACTACAAACATCCAAAAGCATGGCTGACAACTTTACTCCGCAAAACCTCTGTCTGGAAATCTGCCATCAGTAGATGGTGATAAATATTCGTCATTAGCGCAACAGACCCATAATGGGCCAAGACCTTCTGCCTGATGGCAGATTTGAGACAGATCTTTTCCTTTGCGGGTTAGGGTGGTCAGCTCTACGTTCTACAATCATATTAGACCAAGGAATACTACTTAAAATGGATTCCAAACCCCTACAATATCCATGGAACCGCCAGGACTTGGACCCGAAAATGTGGCACCGAACACCAAAGCGCTAGTCACACGAAAATTAGACCCCAGATAATTATTAATAGTTAAAAATTATTTGTCATCCTTTTTTTCCCATTTCAAATATTTTTAAGACAGCAACTTCTAAATAAAATTTTGATATCACTTGACAACGGAATCAAACAATGAATATTGTGATAATACATTCTTAGAAATTCATAAAAGTATCCACATTCATTTCTGAACAAATTTAAATTTCTGTTCAAATGAAGACGCTACAAAACTTTTGTATCTCCATTTGTCGATGGTCCTCTCTCATGCGTAAATGAGATTTTCCTTTTAAAATTTTTACCCACAAAAGAGAAATGTTCTGGTTATGTTGAACACGAAAACCTATACACAAAACACGATTAGACATGTTCATGCAGTCACTCATATTTGTTCTTGGGAGATAAAATGGCGCCTCCTACCTGGGGCACGAGGCTATTTGAGGAAAACAAATCTGTTTAGCGCATTCTCCGGATAAAAACTGGCGTGTGTGTGAGAAGAAAAAGAAGTTGAAGTTTTCTCTAATCGGATTAACGGGGCTCTGGTGTGACGGAGGAACGTTGTTATTAAAGGTTGGGGCTGTGCTGTTTTCTTCCTTTCCGGAAGCAAGAGCTGGGTTTCACTTCTCGTGACGATGCGCGCGTGTGTATTAAACTTATTATTTGTGGAGCTCTGCGTGTAGCGACGAATGCATTAAGAGGCTGAAATCTGAAGATAGGGGAGAATTGTTTGGTTACCGGGACAGGCGCTGGCAGAAGACTATGTTGAATAAAGTGAGGTAAACAACAAGATTCATAGGGCGAAATTTAACTGCGAGCATAATGAGATTAAGGTTGGAAATTTGGGTTGAATATTAGTAAGGATATCTTTGTTACCAAAGTTTAGAGCTCACAAGCAAATGTCTAAATGCTTTAGCGTTATATATATATATATATATATATATATTCTTGTTAACTTGAATAATTTTTTTCTGTTCAATTTATTTAATAAAGTAAAATATTCTGGAACAAAGTCAGACTTCGACCTATGGGTTCTCCATCCCAACAGAAGCTCCCCCTCTCTTTCCCTCCTTCCGTAAGAACACACAGGATCTTGAACTTGGTCGGATGTTGCTGCCTACTGAGTGGGATAGTTTTGTTTGGTTTGGTTTGTCGCTCTACGGTCATCTTGTGCACACGAGGATTAAGCAGAGCTGGACCAACAGTTTAACGAGGATTCCGAACCAGTCAAACCATCCATGATACCTCCACGATTCGAACCTGAAACCGGGGATACGAACGACCAGAACGGCACTAGCCCACCAGCCTGCAATTATTCTGGGGATAAAGTTAGTTTTACTTTGTTGTTGTTTCTTATCACACTTAGTAGACAGCAACATGCAGTCCAAGTCCAGCAAGCCAGGTGGTCTCATGGAAGGGGGTAAGAGGAAGGACAGCATCTGTTGCGATGGAACACCCGTAGGTAGAAGATTGACTTACGTGTGTGATGCTGACTTTTACGGGGTAAGGTTGTCAGCCCTACCCGTAACAGTCATATTAGACCGAGACATATGGTTTAAAGGGAATTCGAACCACTACAAACATCCAAGGTCAGAGCTGGCAACTCTACGTTGTTGTTAGAGGTTGGGGTTGTGCTGTTTTTCTTCCATTCTGGAAACAAGAGCTGGGTTTCACTTCGCGCGCGTTTGTATAAACTTATTATTATTTGTGGAGCTCTGCAGAAAGCACTGAAAGGCTGAAATCTGAAGATAGGGAATAATTGTTTGGTTACCGGGACAGGCGCCGGTAGAAGACTGTGTTGAATAAAGGGAGGTAAACAATGAGATTCATGGGAGACATTTAACTGGGAACATAATGAGATTCGGGTTGGAAATTTGGGTTAAATATTAGTAAGGAAATAATATATATACATATGCTATATTTATAACTTCATATTTATAACTTGATTGTATACTTATGCTATACAATTGTTAAATGCTCCATCGCAACAGAACCTGCGCCCTCTTACCCTCCTTCTATGAGACCACATAAGTTCTTGGATTTGGTCGAGATGTTGTTGTCTACTAGGTGGGATAAGAAACAACAATAGATTAAAACTAACTTTATTCCCCAAATTAAATTAACTTTATTAAATAAATTCAACAGAAAACATTATTAAAGGTAACAGGAAAAAAATATACATATAAAGCTAAAGCATTTAGAAATTTTCTTTTACAGATCTAAACTTTGGAAACAAAGATTTCCTTACTAATATTTAACCCAAATTTCCAACCTTAATATCATTATGCTGCCAGTTAAATTTTGCCCATGAATCTTATTGTTTACCTCCCTTTATTCAACAAATTCTTCTGCCAGCGCCTGTCCCGGTAACCAAACAATTCTCCCTATCTTCAGATTTCAGCCTCTGTCGCTTCACATAGAGCTCCACAAATTATAAGTTTACACATACGCGGGCGTCGTCAGGACTGAAACCCAGCTCTTGTTTCCGGAAAGGAAGAAAACAACACGGCCCCAACCTCCTAATAACAACGCTGCTCCGTCACACCAGAGCCACGTTAATCCGATTAGAAAACTTCAACTTCTTCTTCTTCTTCACCACGCCAGTTTTAATCCCGGGGAATGCGCTAACCAGATTTGTTTTCCTCAAATAGCCTCGTGCCCCAGGTAGGAGGTGTCATTTTATCTCCCAAGAACTAATATGTGTGCGACTGCATGGGCATGTCTAATCATGTTTTGTGTGTGGGTTTTCATGTTCAACACAACCAGGACATTTCTCTTTTGGGAGTAAATAATTTCAAAAGGAAAATCTCATTTATGTATAGGAAAGCGCCATCGACAAATGAAGAGACAGAAGTTTTGTGGTGTTTTCGTTCGATCAGAAATTAAAGTTTGTTCAGAAAATGATCTTAGATCCTTTAATGAATTTTTAAGATCATATGATCCTTCGTTGTTTGATTCCGTCACCAAATAATATTAAAATTTTAGTTAGAAATTGTGGTTTTAAAATTATTTGAAATGGAAAAAAAGGATGACGAATAATTTCTAAATTCCAATAATTATGTGATTTTTATAGTTAGTTTTATTTTAATAATCATTATACCTCATGAAACTCTTTAATTTGTTGAATGAATACAATGCACTGCAGTTACCTATATTTCTTTTTTTTTTTTTTTTTTTGTCTAATATGAATAATCTAAATTTATTAATCTGCAGGGACTAGGTGTACACTCTCTACAGTATTACGGTTTAAAGTGGTTTCTGAACCACCACAAACATCCAAGTCTCAAATTTTATTCATATGCGTTTTATTTATTCTTTTTATATGTTTAAACCTCATATTTTTAAAAAATGACTATTATTTCAAAAAAGGGCATGATGACCGAGGTTAAAATATTAATTTAGATTAATGTTAGCAATAATAGGCTAAATATTAGTAAGTACCAAAGTTTAGAGACCTAAAAAGAAAATTTAAAAATGCAGTCGTTATATACACTGAAGTGACAAAGTCATACGATAGCAATATGCAAATTTTCAGATGGCAGTAGCATCGCGTAGAACAGGTATAAATGCGCAAGAGCATTTCTGTTCAAGTTATTCATGAAGAGGTTTTGACGTGATGATGACCGCACGACGGGAATTAACAGACTTTGAACGCGGAATGTTAGTTGGATCTAGACGCATGGGTCATGCCATTTCGGAAATCGTTAGGAATTCAACATTCCCAGATCCACTGTGTCAAAAGTGTGCCGAGTATGAAATTTCAGGCATAACATCCCACCATGGACAGCGCAGTGGTCGACCGCCTGCACTTAACGACCGAGACCGGCCACGTCTGCAAAGAGTCGTAAATTCTAACAGACAAGCAACACTGCGTCAAATAACCGCAGAAATCAATGTGGGACGTACAAGGACTTGTCTGTTAGAACTGTGCTAAGAAATTTGGCTTTCTTGGGCTATTCCAGCAGAAGACCGACTCGAGTGCCTTTACTGACAGAACGACATTCTCGTGGGCACGTGAGC
Source organism: Caerostris extrusa (assembly GCA_021605095.1). Lineage (NCBI taxonomy): Eukaryota > Metazoa > Arthropoda > Arachnida > Araneae > Araneidae > Caerostris > Caerostris extrusa. The sequence continues at coordinate 57,133 of BPLR01001056.1, forward strand.
ATATCGGTTGGTCCCTAGATGAATGGAAAACCGTGGCCTGGTCCGATGAGTTACGATTTCAGTTGGTAAGAGCTGATGGTAGGGTTCGAGTGTGGCGCAGACCCCACGAAGCCATGGACCCAAACTGTCAGCAGGCACTGTTTATTGGTGGCTCCGTAATGGTGTGGGCTGTTTTTTCATGACATGGACTTGGTCCTCTGGTGCGACTGGACCGAACATTGACTGAAATGCTTATGTTCAGCTACTTGGAGATCACTTGCAGCCATTCATGGATTCCATGTACCCAAACAACGATGGGATTTTTATGGATGACAATGCGCCATGTCACCGGGCCACAACTGTTCGCGATTGGTTTGAAAGAACATTCTGGACAATTCCAACGAATGATCTGGCCACCTAGATCGCCCGACATGAATCCCATCGAGCATTTATGGGGGCATCATCGAGATCTTTGCCCAAAATCCTGCACCAAACGCTTTTTATAGACGTCTATAAGAAGCATGGCTCAATATTCCTGCAGAAGACTTCCAACGACTTGTTGAGTCCATGCCAGTTGCTGCACTTCGCCGGGCGAAAGGAGGGCCGACACGATAAAAGGTATCCCAATGACTTTTGTCACTTCAGTGTATATATATAATATATATATAGTCATGTTAAAATTAATTCAGCAGAAAATTGTTCAAGTTAAAAGTTATTCTGAGGATAAAGTTATTTTAATTTTTATTTTGTTTCTTATTCCAGTTGTTAGACAGCAACATCTGGAGCAAGTCCAAGAACGTATGTGGTCTCATTGAAGGTGGGAAGCTTCTGTTGTAATGGTTTCGTTTGTCGCTTTTACAGTCATTTTGTGCACACTTTGGGGTTAATTGGACCGGGACATATAGTTTAACATAGATTCAAGCTACTACAAACACCAGGTCACAGCCGGGACTAGAACTCGAAGCCCGTAGTACCGACACCAGAGCGCCAGCACTCGGCCATCAGGCCCAGTTTTCATTTAGTTTCAATAAGTATTTGCAACCAAATTTGGCTATTCAAGATAGCAAAACTAAAAAATAGACCAGTATGCTTGTAACTTAATTGTATACTTATGGTATATAGTTGTTGTTGTTGTTGTGTCTAATTCTGAGTGTCCTGTAGTGCGGGACTGATAACCCATGAGTAGTCCATTCATGGATGAAGGGGCAGCTTTTGATGTGATGGAGCACTCGTAGATAGAAGTCTGACTTGGCTCCATGTCGATGAAGAAGGAGGGCAGGGCCTTCAAGTGGACCTGGAACTACCCTGCATTTGCGTATTGTTTTGGGGAGAAAACCCGGAAAACTCCCACCAGGTTGTCTGACTCACGAGGCAAGAGACTGAACATCCCAAACGTCTTCCATGGAACAACACGGATTTTAGACTTAGAATGGTCTAGAGGTTGCTGTCTACCAAGTATAAGATAAAAAAATTATATTTGTCAATTTATTTAATAAAATAAATTATTATTGTTCTAAATTTAGTTTAAATTTTGTTCGAATATTTGCAAACACATTTTTATTATTAAAAAATAACGCACCTAGAAAATTAGCTGATGCGTAATTTAATTGTATACTTACAATTATAAATTAATAATAATAATTTGAATACATTTTATATTTGTTAAAAATTTAAGAATTACTCCTTAAAAGTTTTTATGTTTTTGATTTATTTAATATGAATTATTCTTGAGCTAAGTTTAATTTTAATTAACTTTTTATTTTGTTTAAATATTTGCAATGAGTCCTCTTATTAAGGTTTTCAAAAATAGTGAAAAGAAAGCTTTAAATCAGAAGAACTAAAGAAAAAAGTTTATTTCAAATTCAATAGATGAAACAACACATCAAAAAATTTATGACACACCGGACAAACACCATGTAAAATAAAACTAGCCTATAAAAAAAGATGTTTTTAAATTCTAATAAATATCTTCAGTGACAAAGCGTGATTTTCATAAAACTGGTGACAAAAATAATAAATACATTTAAAAACAGAAATAATATTGCAGAAGATTATACCTAATTCTATTTCTAAACAATGAGTATTCCCATTAACACAAACAAACAAAAAACATACCCCACTTTTATTTATTTTTTTTTTCTAATGCAGCTTTAGAGCAGCTTGGTCTTGGATGTTGCCAAGCGCTGCACAGACGTTACTCATATTACGCAGGGGACGCGTTGAAGATAAGCCACGGACGCGAAGTCAATTGAACTAAATCATAGGGACCGGGACCTTCGGTTTAATTTTACCATACAAACACCCATTTTATTTTGTTTAAATATCAGGGCCCAGTTTTTATTTATTTTATTTTAAAGAAGGAAAGTCCCTTGAAAAATAAACCCTTAAATTATCTTTTATAGATCCTGGTCTCATATAACTGTAGAGCTTTGGAACCAAGTCAGACCTCTACTTACGTGTGCTTCATCCCAACAGAAGCTGCCCCTCCCCTTTTCCTTTCAATCATGAGTCCATAAAGGGTTCGTGGGCTTGATCTAGATGTCTACCAAGTGGAATAAGAAACAAAAGCAACAAAAATAACAAACTTAGAAAATGGAATAGCTGATGTCTAATTTAATTGTATACTTACAATTATAAATTAATATTACTAAAGATGTGAATACTTTTTCCTGTTTGTTGATTTTATTTAATATGAATTATTGCTGGGATAAATTTAATTTTAATTAAGCTTTAATTTTATTTAAATATTTGCAATAAAACCTTCTTCTTAGGATTATCAAAAATAGTGAATTAGAAAGATTTAAATTAGAGGAATTAAAGAAAAAAAAATTAGTTTATTTCAAATTCAATAGTCAGTCAACAACAAATGTTGAAAAACATTTATAACACTCTGGGCAAACCATGTAAATAAACTTAAACCTTCTATAAATGTAAAAATTTATCCTCCTATAAACAAAATGCGAGTTGTTTAAAACATAATATACATCTCCAACGACAGAGCTTGACTTTCAAAAACCAGTGACAAAAATAATAAACAAATTTAAAAAAAAAAAACTGAAATAATATTGCAGAAGATTATCTAAGTCTATTTCTAAACACACCTGGAATTTCCATTAACACAAACAAACCACACTTTTATTCATTTATTTATTTATTTTAAAAAGAAAATGAAAAGTATTGAAAAATAAAACTTTAAATTAATAACTTATCTTTATAGATCGATCTCACATAACTGTAGAGCTTTACGGAACCAAGTCAGACCTTTACCTACGGGTGCTCCATCCCAACAGAAGCTGCCCCTCCCCTTTTCCTTTCAATTATGAGTAGATAAGGGGTTCGTGGGCTTCAGTCTAGATGTCTACCAAGTGAAATAAAAAAACAAAAACAATAAAAATAACAAACTTGAAAAGAAAATGGATTAGCTGATGTGTAATTAAATTAATAATACTAAAAATGTGAATACTTTTTCATGTTTGTTGATTTATTTTATATGAATTATTCTTGAACTAAGTTTAATTTTAATTAAATTTTTTATTTTGTTTAAATAATTGCAATAAAACCTCTTATCATAACGATTATCAAAAATAGTGAAATAGAAAGATTTAAATCAAAAAGATTAGAGAAAAAGTTTTTATTTCAAATTCAGTACAGTCAACAACAAAAATATTTATAACACTCCGAACAACACCATTTAAATAAACGTAAAGCCTTCTATAAATGTAAAAACTTATTCCCCTATAAACAAAACAAGAGTTGTTTAAATGCAATATACATATCCAACGACAGAACTTGACTTTCAAAAAATAATAAACAAATTTAAACAAAAATAATAAATAAATTTAAAAACTGAAATAATATTGCGGAAGATTATCCCTAAGTCTATTTCTAAACACACCTGGAGTTTCCATTAACAGAAACAAACAAAACACACCCCCACTTTTTATTTATTTATTTATTTTTTTTTAAAGAACCAAAACCGTTGAAAAAAATAAACCTTTAAATTAATAACTTATCCGGTCCGCCATCTTTGTCAGAAATGATTTCAGGCCCTTAATCCGAAACCACGTTCGAAAATAAATAAGAACAAAAAAAAAAAAAAATAAATAAATAAAATTTTCAGAAACCAGAAAAATGGTGGTCGTAAAAATAATACTTTTAAAATCTGCTGTGCACCAGATAAGCCAAAAGCAACAAGAACTTCCATTCTTTTTATACATTCTTTTTCCATAAAAAAAAATAAAGAAAAATCAATAGAGTCGCCATGTGATGCTTTTGCAAAGGTACTGTTTAAGAGATCTAAAGGATACGTAAAAGCGTAATCCCATTTACTCATGGTGCATTACGGATACCTTTAAACCAGGCCGTGATAGGATTTCAGAGATGCTGAAAAGGGTCTCCTTTGCATTTCGCTTTCTTTTCGAGACGCACGGAAGAAGGAAAGTCATTTATTTCCCACTATTCTTGTATGGCGTGCATGTAAAGTCGAGTAGAAAGAGTCAAAATCTACTACTGCGTCCAAAAAATACGACCAGTTTTCAATTTAAAATTCCCAGGGAATATGGTATTTCAATTATTCTTTTTCTTTTAGGATGATGGCCCTGTCCTTGACGTCTGTGTGAAATTTTAAGTCAAAATATTCGTTAGTGTATGAGTTACGCTTGGCTTTTTGTGAGACGCTAAATTTGATTCCGGCAATTTTTGAAATGTCTGAATCATTGAGCAAGAATTTGCATTAACTTTTTGTTTTCGGAAATGTATAGAATGTAGCAGAAGGCATTCGGTGAGCATTCCTACATCGGAAATAAATGTTTAGAAGTGGTATAGAAACAGTTCAAAGAAGGAAGAGAACGCGTTGAAGACGAAGAGCCCTCTGGTCAGACCATCCACCTCCACCGACGAAACTCATTTTCCAAAACGTTAAAGATTTGGTGCTTGCAAACCGTCGATTTACAATTAGAAACCCTGTTGATGATGTTGGAATTTCAAACTTTCATTTTAAAAGAAGTTTTGGGCCTCAAACGCGTCAAATCTTGATTGGTACCGAAAACAATGAATGCGCCAGCTCACACTGCATTGATTCTTCGTGACTTTTCGCCAAAAATTAAACCCATATCGTTCCACAACCACCGTATTCACCTGTTTTAGCATCGTGCTACTTCTGACTATTCCCTGAACTCAAAAAGCCCACCCCAGGATCACCGTTTTGAGTCGACTGAAGAGACCTTTCAAAGATCGCCGGAATCGGTTTCAGCGTCTCACAAAGACAAGCGTAACTCAAACACTAATGATTATTTTGACGTCAAATTTCACACAGATGTCAAGGATAGTGCCAACAACCTAAAAAATATTGAAATACCATATGCCCGGGAAATTTAAAATAAAATCTGATAATAAAATTGGTCCTTAGATTTTGGACACAGTAGTAAACATATTGGCATTTAAAGGTTCAAATATACCTTTTATTACCACCACAAATTTTAGCTTACTTTAAAAAACTAAAAGCAACTGTCACAATCTTCTGAAAATTAACCGAACTCCAGAAAATTAAAGCATCCAATATCACAAATCAATTTCGAGTTTACCCACAGAGATCGTCAGTTAAAAGAAATCATTGGAATTGAAAAAAAGACTTTTATTGATTCTTAAAAAAGATTATTATGGACTCTAACATCGATAATTATTAGAAAAATTCCGATGATTGAGTCCATCGCCATTTTTCTAACCTGCTTTTCTGATGATAATACAGTTCAAGATAAACGTATGTGCCTTAGGTTCCAAATTCTAATTTCATGGCAGCAAAAATACCTTTTATTACGGGTTTAATACATGGTCCACTAAATACCTTTTATTATTTTTAAAAAATGGTCTTGTTGACACGTACATCGATAATTATAATTAAAAAAAGTGCTGATGATTGAATCCATCGCCATCTTTTCCGATGATAATACATGTTCAAGATAAACATATCAGACTTTAAAGGTTTCAAAATTCTAATTTCATGGCCACAAATATAGCTTTTATTAACTCCACAAATTTTAGTTTATTTAAAAAACCAAAAACAACTACTACCATCTTCTGAAAAATTAACCGAACGCCAGAAAATTAAGCATCAATTTCACAAATCAATTTCGAGTTTGCCCACAGAAATCGTTAGTTAAAAGAAACAAATGGAAAACAAAAAAAAAAAAAAAAAAAATCACTTACCGAAATCACCCCATAAAGATATTAAAAACCTCTTATAACAGCCAATTTCCTGCGCTCATTAAGCCTCCTGTACGACGGCAGGTATTATGATACAAAAAAGTAAAGCAAGAAGAAAAAAAAAAATTCGAATTCATTGTCCCGATCCAATATGGCGGACAGCGGGCCCCTGTGTTGCCATTCTACGGAGCGCAATTCTGCGTTGCCTAATTACTGCGTGTTCATTAGTGGCGGATTTCACATGCGAGGGGACTAATTAAGGTAGAAACAAACTGCAAGCTGCGTAAAAATTACGATCGGTCGTATTTTAAAAATAATGACTTTAAGAAGGAAATAATATTCGTGCGGTTTTTCTTTTGCTGTTTTATTTAGCTGCTCTGGTAATTATTATTATTGAGCGCTCCTGTTCATTTCCTATAACTGAAAGGTTAGTTAAACGCAGGGAATACTTCAGATTGCTTTTGTAGTCATAAACATGACTTTAGTAGCGCCATTTTTTCTTTTTCTTTTGGAATAGCGCATTCTAAGAACGTGTTATTATTATGAGCGAAATGTGATTAATAACCATGATGCTTTGTGACTGGGTTATTCACGCAAGCATAATGCGGAATAACATTTAGTGTAACCAGAAAAAGAAAGATGGATGACATTATGATGAAAAATGCAGCTTTTCGTTTTAAGAATTAAAGGATATTTTTTTGTTGTTGTTGTTGTTGCTATTTTGTGTTTGCAAGGATTAATGTTTCTGAAAACAATGTTTTGAATGTTGATAAAAAAATGTAATTGCTGTGATTATTTCATGTATTTTTAAATCTATTTTATTGTATCGATAATAACAAAATTTATTAGCGTTTAGCTTAACAATTAAAAGAACGATGTATAGAAGGATGATGAAGAATATAGCTTTTCGTTTTTAAAATTACACGATTTTTTTTTTTTAAGTAAGGATTTATGCTTCGTGAAACAATGTTTTTAACGTTAATAAAAAAAAAAAATGCAATTGCTGTGATTATTTTCTGTGTTTTTTAATTCTATGTTATTGTTTTGATATTAACTAAATTTAATAGTATTTAGTGTAACCAGAATTATGATGAAAAATGCAGCATTTCCTTTGAAAATTAAGGGATACATATATATATTACAAACTTTTTTTGTTTTGTGCTAGCAAGGATTTATGTTTCGTGAAACATTTTGAATGTCAATAAAAAAATGTAAATGCTATGATTATTGAACCAGTAAAAAGAATGGATGAAATTACGATGAAAAATGCAGTTTTTCGTTTTAAAAATTTTGGAATAAATGTATATACTTATTTTTGTTTTGTGTTATCAAGGATTTATGTTTCGTGAAACAATGTTTTGAATGTTGATAAAAAAATGTAATTGCTGTGATTATTTTCAGCATTTTTAAATCTATTTTATTGTATCAATAATAACAAAAATTATTAGCATTTAGTGCAACCAGAAAATAAACGATTTATGGCATTAAGATGAAAAATGCAGCCTTTCGTTTTTAAAATTAAAGGATTTGTTTGTTTTTTTAACATTAGTAAAGTTTTTTTTTGTTTTGTTTTTGATTTGTTTTTTTTTTAAATGTTAGTAAGGATTTGGTTGTTTGTTTTTTAATGTTAGTAAGGATTTGTGTTTTTAATGTCAGTAAGGATTTGTTTTTTAATGTTAGTAAGGATTTGTTTTTTAATATTAGTAAGGATTTGGTTGTTTGTTTTTTAATCTTAGTAAGGATTGGTTTTTTTTTTAATGTTAGTAAGGATTTGTTTTTTTAATATTAGTAAGGATTTGGTTGTTTGTTTTTTAATCTTAGTAAGGATTTTTTTAATGTTAGTAAGGATTTGTTTTTTAATATTAGTAAGGATTTGGTTGTTTGTTTTTAATCTTAGTAAGGATTTTTTTTTAATGTTAGTAAGGATTTGTTTTTTAATATTAGAAAGGATTTGGTTGTTTGTTTTTAATCTTAGTAAGGATTTTTTTTTTTAATGTTAGTAAGGATTTGTTTTTTAATATTAGTAAGGATTTGGTTGTTTGTTTTTTAATCTTAGTAAGGATTTTTTTTTAATGTTAGTAAGGATTTGGTTGTTTGTTTTTTAATCTTAGTAAGGATTTTTTTTTTAATGTTAGGGTTTGTTTTTTTTAATCTTAGTAAGGATTTGGTTGTTTGTTTTTTTAATCTTAGTAAGGATGTTTTTTTTTTTTAATGTCAGTAGGGATTTGTTTTTTAATGTTAGTAAGGATTTGTTTTTAATGTTGTTTGTTTTTTAATCTTAGTAAGGATTTTTTTTTTTTTAATGTTAGTAAGGATTTGTTTTTTTTTTTAATTTGGTTGTTTGTTTTTATTAGTAAGGATTTTTTTAATGTTTGGTTAAGGATTTTTGTTTGTTTTTTAATCTTAGTAAGGATTTTTTTAATGTTTAGTTTTTTAATATTAGTAAGGATTTGGTTTTTTTTTTTAATGTTAGTAAGGATTTGTTTTTTAATGTTAGTAAGGATTTATGTTTGTGAAACAATATTTTAAATGTTGATAGGAAAAAACGCATTTGCTGTGATTATTTTTTAAAATCTATTTTACTGTTTTGATCAGCGGTTCCAAACCACGGCCCGCGGGTCCGGCCCTCCAGTGTCATCCATCCGGCCCGCGACAGCGAATAGCATATTGTTGCTATAATGTTGAATGAAAAAACACAAAATGATAATAACTCGATTTCATTTACTTGCTAGGTATAGCTTAATGGTAAGCATAATACGCAGAAAATTTAGCTTAAGCATAACATCTAACAAATAATTGAAATGAATCCCACCAACATTATAAACTAGTGAACATCCCGCGGTTACCCTCGGTAGTTATGTTGGGGTAAAGAGTATCGCATATGTATGTATATCGATGTTTTGAATGTATATATCCGGAATCAAACATATAATTTTTATCCTGAAAATCCCTCAGGAACGAAAAAGATAAATTAACGCGAATGAAACCGTGGGGTACCCACTTGTAAAAAGATACTAATGAGATTTATGTAATTGTAATTTTTCACTTACAATAGTGGATCAATTTTACTTGTACCAATTATTAAAAGAGATTTAAGATGCTCATCGGTTAACTTAAATCTATTAATATTCTCTTTTACTTCATTTTGGAGAATGAAGCGAATTTAGCAAGCGTATGCTCGCTCAGAGCGCGTACTCGGCGACTAGTCTAGAAATTATAGATAATGGCAGAAAAATTAAAACAGTTTTGGCCCCCGGTTTTTTAAGTAAAAAGTATGGATTTTTTTCCGAAGGCTGAAAAGTTTGGAGAACCCTGGTTTAGATAATAACACAATTTATTAACATTTAGTATAACCATGAAAAGAATGATGCATAGCATGATGATCAAAAATGAGATTTTTTTTTAAAATTAAGGATTTTTGCTTAGTTTTCTAATGCAGTAGCAAAGATTTGTGATTCGTGAAACAATGTTTCGAATGTTGATAAAAAAGTATAATTGCTGTGCTTATTTTCTATATTTTTTTAAATCTGTTTTATTGTATCGATAATAACAAAATTTAGTAGCATTTAGTGTAAAAATGAAAAGAATAATGTATGGCATGATGATGAAAAATGCAGATTTGGTTTCCTTTTTAAAATTAAGGTATACATTTTTGAAGTGACAAAAGTCACGGGATACCTCTTAATATCGTGTCGGCCCTCCTTTTGCCCGGCGAAGTGCAGCAACTCGACGTGGCATTTCAACAAATCGTTGGAAGTCTTCTGCAGGAATATTGAGCCATGCTGTCTCGATAGACGTCCATAATTGTGAAAGCGTTGATGGTGCAGGATTTTGGGCACGAACAAACCTCTCGATGATGTCCCATAAATGGTCGATGGGATTCATGTCGGGCGATCTAGGCGGCCAGATCATTCGTTGGAATTGTCCAGAATGTTCTTCAAACCAATCTCGAACAGTTGTGGCCCGGTGACATGGCGCATTTTCATCCATAAAAACCCATCGTTGTTTGGGTACATGAAGTCCATGAATGGCTGCAAGTGATCTCCAAGTAGCTGAACATAAGCATTTCCAGTCAATGTTCGGTCCAGTCGCACCAAAGGACCAAGTCCATGCCATTAAAAAAAGCCCACACCATCACGGAGCCACCCCAGTTAGTGCCTTGCTGACAGTTTGGGTCCATGGTATTCGATGGGTTTTCTGCGCCACACCGAACCCAACCATCATTTTTACCAACTGAAATCGTGACTCATCGGACCAGGCCACGATTTTCCGTTCATCTAGGGACCAACCGATGTGCTCACGTGCCCACGAGAGTCGCTGCAAGCGATGTCGTTCTGTCAGTAAAGGCACTCGAGTTTTCTTCTGCTGGAATAGCCCAAGAAAAGCCAAATTTCTCGCACAGTTCTAACAGACAAGTCCCTTGTACGTCCCATTTTGATTTCTGCGGTTATTTGACGCAGTGTTGCTTGTCTGTTAGAATTTACGACTCTTAGCAGACGCCGCCGGTCTCGGTCGTTAAGTGCAGGCGGTCGACCACCCTGTTCCATGGTGGGATGTTATGCCTGAAATTTCATACTCTCGGCACACCTTGACACAGTGGATCTGGGAATGTTGAATTCCCTAACGATTTCCGAAATGGCATGACCCATGCGTCTAGCTCCAACTAACATTCCGCGTTCGAAGTCTGTTTTTCCCGTAGCGGTCATCATCACGTCAAAACCTCTTCACATGAATAACTTGAACAGAAATGAAAGCTTTTGCGAAGTGTAAAGCACTGCGCATTTATATTTTTTTAATTCTACGCGATGCTACTGCCATCTGAAAATTTGCATATTGCTATCCCATGACTTTTGTCACTTCAGTGTAAATATGTTTTTTTTGAATATATATACTTTTTGTGTTAGCAAGGATTTGTCTTTCGTAAAACAATGTTTTGAATGTTGGTAAAAAAAAAATTGCAATTGCCTTGATTATTTTCGGTACTTACTTAATGCATTTTATTTTATCGATAATAGCAAAATAGTTGTTTCATCATTTATGGTTCATAATAATTAACAAGTTTCCGTACAGTTGAAAATTCTATATTTTCATTGCAATAATCGCATTTTTAACTATCAAGACAAAGCAGTGTGCAGATTGGACAACCAGATTGTAAATGGGTGTGGTTGGTTGAGATACTTGAGGCACAGCTTTTACTGACACACGCACAAACACTCCACACACAATTAGAGACATACAATATTTAACATACACAATATTTAACACATTGATTTTATATTTACATATTAACACATTTAAATCCCATACTCAGCTACGCGCAGGATGCGTGAAACATACTTCCTCTCCGAGTGAGAGTTTGCAGGCCAACTAATACTAATTACTAACTAATACGCAGAGTTGCATTAAATATATTTCCTCTCGAGATGAGAGACTGTAAACTAAACGTTTCTCAGCGGCAGAACAAGTAACACTGTACTTCATCTTGGGTGAGAGTCTCGAGGTCGACTGACCAATTCTCCTGAAGCCCAAGGGAGCATTCTTGCCAATGTGTAGGAGGAAGCACAGTTACAACATTCATTTACCTCAATATAAAATGCTGAAATTAATAAACATTATAAAAAGATTAAAATATTGAACTTAAAAAAAAAGCGTAAATATTTAAAAATTATTAATTAGTTCATATATAATATGTAATGATGGTCATATATGCCTTACTATTAACACCATTATACACTATGCAATAGTAGTCATATATAGTACACAGAAATCTAAGTCATAATAAAAAAAAATTTTATTATTATTCTTTTTTAACAAATAGTAAAATTTTTTTTTGTCTGAATTTTTGATACTTTAAAATTTGAATAATTGAATCCATGAAAATATATTAAAAATATAAGAGACATAACTATGTATATAATTAAAATATGCAACAAACTAAAATTCTGCCAGTTCGCCAATTTGGCATCCGCCAACTCTGATTTGATTTTAACAGAACTTGAACAGTTGGAATCATGGGATGCCAGAAGACAATTATCATCCAATGATATGCCACTTGATAGCAATGCAGATAATGAATTTCGGGAAGTGAATAGAGCTCTTACTATGAGCCAGACGCCCATCATTAATCTTAGTTATGATTTTCTTTACATCATTAAGATATAGGTGCAATTAAATTATAATTAGCCACACAAACAACCTGCTTAATACCATTGAAATCTAATTATAATGTGCTCAAAACTTCTGAAAATAAATAAATAAAATAAAATAATTAAATAATAAAAGCATGATAAATATGTAAACAATATTACAGGATAATTTATTTCGTTTCATAAATATAATTGAATCGTTTTTGTTAATTCTTTACTTAATTAAGACGTGTTATTTAACCCAGTACAATTATTTTAGTATAAAATAATTTTATTTAAATTCTCATGGGCATTAATATTCATTTAAATGCTAATTAATATGTTAAACAATTAACTCTTTTTTTTTTAAAGCAGGAGAGAAAACATATGATACTTTGATTTGTGATGTCTGTGAAAGAGCATCAAATTCATTCAATAAATTGCTTATCACATTTCATACTTTTAAGGATTTTTTTAAAAATATGAACACATTTCATTGATTTCATGCATAATAAGAGAAAGGTAATAATAAAAATTTGAATGATAAAAATACTGATAAATTTACGATAATGAGGAATTTGACAGTGCTCTCAATAATAAATTTAATTGTTTGAATTTATTGATGATCAATTTATTTTATTTATAATGAACTATTTTATTTATATTTACTAATTTTTAATTAAAATTACCTAATATAAAAAGAAAAATTAGATACAAAAATTCAGCAATAACTACTCATTTCATCCATTTACATTCATCATAAATAAAGCTTAAAATAAATTCACTACAAATAAAATAAATTCACAATCAATAAATTCAAGCAATTAAATTTATTATTGAGAGTATTATTCAATTCATCATTATCCTAAATTTATCAGTATTTTTGTTATTCAGATTTTTATCACATATTATTTGTCATTTTATCATTTATAATAAGAATTATCCTAAATTTATCAATGTTGTTTCTTATGCCCCTTGGTAAACATCTAGACCAAACCCACGAACCCTTATGGACTCATGGTTGAAGAGAGAGGGGGCAGTTTCCGTTGTGATGGAGCATCTGTAGGTAGAAGTCTGGCTTGGCTCCGTGACGCTCTACAGTCATATGAGACCTGCACCCACAGCTTAAAGTGGATGCAGAACCATTACAAACATCCATGGTACAGCTGGGACTCGAACCTGAAACATATGGCACCGAGAGCCAGAGCGCTAGACATTCGGCCATTCACGCCTCAAAATTTATCATCATTTTCATCATTCAGATTTATCAAATTCATTATTATAATAAATTTATCGGTATTTGTGTTATTCAGAATTTTGTCATATATTATTTATCATTTATAAGAAGTGTTATCAAATTAATCATTATCATAAATTTCTCAATATTCTTAGCATTCAAATTTTTTTATTATTATTTATGATCTCATCAATTTATCATTTATAAGGAGCATTATCAAATTCATCATCATCATAAATTTATTAAAATTTTTATCGTTCAAATTTTTGTATTATTATTTATTATTTCGTCAAATTATCATTTATAAGAATTATCAAATTCTTCATAATCCTAAATTTATCAATATTTTTTTATTCAGATCTTTATCATATATTATTCATCATTTCCTTAATTTATCGCTCATATAAAACATTTTAAAATTCATCGTTATCATAAATTTATCGATATTTCACTCATCCAAATTTATTATTATTATTATTATTATTTATGATTTTATCATTTTATCATTTATAAAACGCATTATTAAACTCATCACTATCACAAATTTAATTTTATCAACTGATATTTGATACGAAACCAAAAATCTTCTTACTAGCAATTTAACCTAAAAAATTACAAAAAGCAAAAATTACGTTTTGCAGTCTATTATTCTGTCTATCTATCTTTTTTGCAGTCTATTACCATACTTACTGCAATCTAATATCTAACAAAAATTAGCGCATCTATTTCTTTTAAATAAAAAATACACCATCTTTAAAATTTTACTACGATGAGCAGCTTTTTTAGCGACATACGTGCAACTGAAATTAAAGTAGATGTCAACCCCATAAAAAATTGCCGCTATCGTAATTAGTGCTCGAATATGATAAGAAAAATAAAAAAACCAGCAAACACATCGCTTTTTAATCCCCATCTAAGCACCTACATAAATTTCACCTGCACAACTTCGCACCCAATACCTCTAACACCGTTTGATCTTCCGAATACCTTTGGCAAACTAATTCCTCGACTCGGCCAGCTATTAGCGGTATTAGCGGCTCTGGGGAATACGCGCTAATATACAACCTCTTAAAAGGTTTAGAGGGAGCCAAACACATTCCCCTATCAAATTGCCGGGCTAAGTACTGTGAACTTTAAAACGCTCCTAATGCCATTAAAGATGTCTTCGGTCTTGAACCAGCGCTGTCATTAAAAGAAGTCCAACAGAGAAGGGGAGGAGGGAAAAAATTAGGGACAGAGTAGGGGAAAAAGTAATTCCGGATCAGTGATTAGAACTGTAGTGCTCGTTTTATTAACCTCCTGAAAGCTCTTCATGGACTGTGGAAGAAGTAGGCGGCGGATTTGCCACATTTGGCGAGTTTCGCTGATCAGTCCAATGCATCGCTTCGAATTTATATCATTATTTTTGGTATTCAGACTTTTATCATATATTATTTCTCATTTTATCATTTATCAAGAGCACTATTAAATTCATCATTATCATAAATTTACCATCATTTTTGTCATTGGCATTTTTTATTATTTATCGTTTCATCAATTTATCGCTTATCAATAGCATTATCAAATTCATCATTATCATAAACTTATCTCTTATCAATAGCATAATCAAATTCGTCATTATCATGAATTTATCAACATTTTTATCATTGAAATTTTTATTATTTATCATTTCGACAATTTATCGTTTATCAAGAGCATTATCAAATTTATCGCTTATAAAGAACATTATCATAAATTTATCAGCATTTTTATCATTCAAAGTTTTTTCAATTTATCATTTCATCAATTTATCGTTTATCAATAGCATTATCAAATCCATCATCATCATCATAAATTTACACAGTCCAGTCACATTAATGTGACCAGCATGACAAAAGCCAGAATAACCACCTTTGGCAGAGCTGACGGCTGCGTCGTTTCTGTATTACGCTTTCGGATGCCCTAGGACATCCTTTATATACACTGCACTGCAATGTGCTGCCACCTGCCTTTTGTGATTTGTTATTTCCCGTTGACGTCGAAAGTATGTGGTGGCCACATTAATGTGACTGGACTGTGTATATTTAACAACTAGCATTTGATTCGAAACCACAAATCGTCTTACTAGCAATTTAACCCATAAAATTACAACAAAGCAATCTACTACCATACTTACATCAATTTACTATCTAATAAAAATTAACACAAATATTTCATTTGCATATAAAGGGCACCATCTTTAAATTTTTACTACTATGAGCATCTTTTTAGGCAACGTACGTGCAACTGAAATTAAAGTGGATGTGAACCCCATAAAAATTACCGCTATCGTAATGAGTGCTCGAATATGATAAGCAAATATAAAACACCCAGCCAAACATCGCTTTTAATCCCCATCTAAGCACGAACATAAATTTCACCTGCACAACTTCGCACCCAATACCTCTAACACCGTTTGATCTTCAGAATATCGTGCCCAACTAATTCCTCGACTCGGCCAGCTATTAGCGGCATTAGCGGCTCTGGGGAATACGCGCTAATATACAACCTCTTAAAAGGTTTCGAGGGAGCCAAACGCATTCCCTATCAAATTGCCGGGCTAAGCACTGTGAACTTTAAAACGCTCCTAATGCCATTAAAGACGTCTTCGGTCTTGAAGCAATGCTGTCATTAAAAGAAGTCCAACAGAGAAGGGGAGGAGGGAAAAAAACAGGGACTAGTAGGGGAAAAAGTAATTCCGGATCAGTGATCAGAACTGTAGTGCTCGTTTTATTAACCTCCCGAAACGCTCTTCATGGGCTGTGTAAGAAGTTGGCGGCAGGGTTACCAGATTTGGCGATTTCAGCTAATCAGTCGAATGCATGACTATAAGCGAATTGTTATTTATCATAATTGATTGTAGCTTCAAATTTATATCTTTATTTTTGGTAGTCAGATTTTTATTATATTATTTATCATTTATAAGAAGCATTATCAAATTCATAAATTTATCAATATTAATATCATTCGAATTTTTTATTATTATTTATCGTTTCTTCAATTTATCATGTATAAGAAACATTATCAAATTCATCATTATCCAAAATGTATCAGTATTTTCATCAGTCAAATTTTTGTATTATTTATCATTTATAAGAAGCAGTAGCAAATTCATCATTATCATAAATTTATCAGTATTCTTGTCATTCAAATTTTTTATTATTATTTATATTTTATCAGAAGCATTATCAAATTCATATCATACGTTTATCAATGTTTTTATCATACAGAATTTTTATAATTACATTAATTTATCATTTATAAAGAGCATTATCATATCCATCATTATTGTAAATTTATTTTTATCAACTGACAATTTGAAACCGAAAATTCTTTTTACTGGCTTCAAAAATCTTCTTAAAATTATAGCAAAGCATTATATTACCATAATTTGTATAACATAATATCTAACAAAAATTAACGCGTATATTTATTTTAGATATAAAATGCACCATCTTTAAATTTTTAATACTATGAGCAGCTTCTTAGGCGACATACTTGCAAATGAAAAAGTTTATGTCAACCCCATAAAAAATTACCGCTATCGTAATGAGTGCTCGAATATGATAAGCAAATAAAAAACCCAGCAAACACATCGCTTTTTAATCCGCATCTAAGCAAGTATATAAATTTCACCTGCACAATTTCGCACCCAATACCTACCACCCTTGATCTTCCAAATATCTTGCCCAACTAATTCCGCACGACTCGGCCAGCTATTAGCGGCATTAGGCGTTCTAGGGAATACGCGCTAATATACAACCTCTTGAAAGGTTTAGAGGCAGCAAAACGTGTTCCCTATCAAATGTGCCGGGGCTAAGCACTTGAATTTTAAAACGCTCATAATGCCATTAAAGGACGTCTTCGGTCTTGAACCAGTGCTGTCATTAAAAGAAGTCCAACAGAGAAGAGGAAGTTAGAAAAAAAAAATAGACTAGATGGGGAAAAAGTAATTCCAGATCAGTGATTAGAACTTTAGTGCTCGTTTTATTAACCTCCTGAAACGCGCTTGATGGGTTGTGTAAGAAGTAGGCAGCGGGTTGCCACATTTGGTGAGGATTTGCTAAGAAGTCGAAAATGCACGACTGCAAGGGAAATTGTTATTTATCATAATTGGTCATCGCTTCATATTTATATCATTATTTTTATTATTCAACTGCATAATGGCCGAGTGGCTAGAGTTCTGGCGCTCGGTACCACAGGTTTTGGGTTCGAGTCCCGGCGGGGAAATGGATGTTTGTAGTGGTTCGGAATCCATTTTAAACCGTAGATCCCGGTCTAACATGACCGTAGAGCGTTGCAGTGGTATTGTTATTCCGCGTCCGTAGCTTATCTTCAAACTACACGCATCTCCTGGTAGTGCTATGTGGGTAACGTCGGTGAAGCGATTGCATTAGGGCAGCGAAGACAATTGTCTAAATGTTTGCCAGTTGCATTAATACAAAAAAATCTTTTCGCCAATTTATTTATCAAGAGCATTATCAAATTTATCATTATCATAAATTTATCAGCATTTTTATCATTGAAATTTTTATTATTTAGCATTTAGTCAGTTTATCATTTATAAAAAGCATTATTAAATTCTCATCATCACAAATTTATATTTATCAACTAACAATTGATTCGAAACAAAATTTTCTTCCCGCAATTTAACCAATAAAATTACAACAAAATAACCTACTACCATACTTACAGCAATGGGGCATTGTTACTCCGCTTCCGTGGCTTATCTTCAAGTTACACGCGCCCCTTGGGTAATGCAAAGTGAGTAACGTCTGTGCAGCGGTTGACTTAAGGCATCCAAGACCAAGTGTCTAAGTGTTCGCCAGCGGCGTTAGAAAAAAATTACAGCAATTTAATATCTACCAAAAATTAACGCATCTATTTCTTTTAAATATAAAATGCACCATCTCTAAATTTTTAGTAGTATGAACATCTTTTAGGCAACATATGTGCAACTGAACTTAAAGTTTATGTCAAAAGGGGACTCCATAAAAATTACCACTATCGTAATTAGTGCTCGAATATCATAAGAAAATATAAAAACCCAGCAAACACATCGCTTTTTAATCCCCATCTAAGCACGTACATAAATTTCACCTTCACAACTTCGCACCCAATACCCTAACACCGTTTGATCTTCCGAATACCTTTGGCAAACTAATTCCTCGACTCGGCCAGCTATTAGCGGCATTAGCGGCTCTGGGGAAATATGCGCTAATATACAACATTTTTTAAAAGGATTTAGAGGGAGCCAAACGCATTCCCCTATCAAATTGCCGGGCTAAGTACTGTGAACTTTAAAACGCTCCTAATGCCATTAAAGATGTCTTCGGTCTTGAAGCAATGGTGTCATTAAAAGAAGTCCAACAGAGCAGGGGAGGAGAGAGAAAAACAGGGACTAGTAAGGGAAAAAGTAATTCCGGATCAGTGATTAGAACTGTAGTGCTCGTTTTATTAACCTCCTGAAACGCGCTTCATGGGCTGTGTAAGAAGTTGGCGGCGGGGTTACCAGATTTGGCACGTATGGCTAAGGAGTCGAATGTATGACTGCAAGAGATTTGTTCATTGCTTCAAATTTATATCATTATCTTTGGTATTCATATTATCATATATTATTTATCCTTTCATCAATTGCGCATTTACGAAGGGCATGATCAAATTCATCATTATCATAAATTTAAAAAAATTTTACAATTGAAATTTTTTTTTTATTTATCAATTTATCGTTTATAAAGAGCATTATCAAATTCATCATTATAAAGAGCTTTATCAAATTCATCATTATCATAAATTTATCAGTATTTTTATCATTCAAATTGTTTATTATCATTTATAGTTTCATTAATCTATTATTTATAAGAAGCATTTTGAAATTTATGGTTATCATAAATTCTTCAGTATTTTTAGAGTTCAAACTTTTTAATCTTTCATTTCCTCAATTTGTCATTTATAAAGGGCATTATCAAATTCATCATCATCATAAATTTAAATTTATCAACAGACGTCAAAAATCTGCTAACTATTAAAGTTAATCAATAAAATTACAACAAAACAGTCTGCTACTATACTTAGATCAATTTAATATCTAACAAAATTAAATATTTCCTTCGCATATAACATAAAATGCATTCTCTTTAAATTTTTACTACTATGAGCATCTTTTTAGGCAGCATACGTGCAATCGAAATTAAAGTAGATGTCAACCTCATTAAAAAAATTACCGCTATCATAATTAATGTCGAATATGATAAGAAAATATTTAAAAACCCAGCCAAACATCGCTTTTAATCCCCATCTAAGCACACACATAAATTTCACCTGCACAACTTCGCACCCCATACCTACCACCGTTTGATCTTCAGAATATGTTTGGCAAAGTAATTCCTCGACTCGGCCAACTATTAGTGGCATTAGCGGCTCTGGGGACTACGCGCTAATATGCAACCTCTTGAAAGGTTTAGAAGGAGCAAAACTCGTTCCCCTATCAAATTGCCGGGCTAAGCACTGTGAACTTTAAAACGCTCATAATGCCATTAAAGACGTCTGAACCAGTGCTGTCATTAAAAAAGAAGTCCAACAGAGAAGGGAGGAAGGGAAAAACAGGGACGAGTAGGGGAAAAAGTAATTCCGGATCAGTGATTAGAACTGTAGTGCGTTCGTTTTATTAACCTCCTGAAACGCGCTTCATGGGCTGTGTAAGAAGTAGGCGGCGGGGTTGCCACATTTGGCGAGTTTTGCCAAGGAGTCGAATGTGTGACTGCAAGAGAATTGTTATTTATCTTAATTGATCATCGCTTCAGATTTATATCATTATATTTGGTATTAAGATTGTTATCATATATTATTCATCAATTTATCATTCATAATTTTTATTCACATCAATTTATCATTTTCTATTATCATCATTATGAATTTCCTTATTATCATAAATTTATCAGCAATTTCATCAATGAAATTTTTAATTATTAATTATCATTTCATCAATTTATTGTTTATCAAAAGTATTTTTAAATTCATCATTACCAGCAATATCAAATTCATCATTATCATTAATTTATCAGCATTGTTATCATTGAATTTTTATTATTTATCGCTTTATCAATTTATCGTTAATCAAGAGCATTATCAAATTCCTTATTTTCGTAAATTTATCAGTATTTTGATCATTTAAATTTTTATTATTTATCATTTCATCAATTTATCTTTTATTAAGATCATCATGTTTGCCAGCTGCATTAGAAAAAAAAAGATCGTTATAAAATTCCTCATAAATTTATCAGCATTTTTATCATTCAAATTTTAATTATTATTTATCATTTCATCAATTTATCGTTTATCAAGAGCATTATCAAATTAATCTTTATCATAAATTTATCACTTAAAATAAATAATTTTAACACATTAGCATAATTTAAATTAAAAATATTTTTCAACAAGTAACAATTTTTAATAAAATCGTATAAAACCATCTTCCATCTCCTTTTTTTAACCATTATTTCATTTTATATTGAATGCTGGATATAATCATTCGACACTTGAACAACAGATATGTAGCAAATTCAACTTTATTTAGGGAAACCTTCAGATTTAGTAGGCGTTTACCCATGGACAATACTAATACTCTACGTCTATATGTTAGTTACCAGAATACGGAATTAAAAAAACTACAAATGCGATAAATGTTAAATGTTAATACCATTTTCTTTCAATCTTGAATCCTAAAAGGATATATTGGCCTATGAATTTACCGAGGTCATCCTTCCACATACATTGATGACACATACATTGCCACATACCATAACATACTATACCTTGATTATTTCCAGAAAACAAGAGAATTTATTAGAAATTTCTAAGATCTTTTCGAAGATCCTTATCACATCTATATACTCCCTTATTTATTAGAAATGACTAGTGATATTTAGAGAAATTTACTGGGTATTAACACAAATAACAGTAATCCAATATAATTAGACCAGTTAGTTATCTCTACGAATTAATAGAATTTATTAGAAATTTATGAGAGCTTTACGAAGATCTACATACTTGTTTAGGTAGCCAAGTTTAGCTGACACAGACAGAAGTATAACAAAATGTTAGTAAAAAACAGAAGTAGAGACAAAATGTCTTTAATAATTTATAATAATTTTTGAAGGCATGTAAAATTCGCTAAATAAGCTGTTGTTTTCTTGCAGTTTGTTCAGAAGATATTCGATTTCATGGCGTGTACTGTTAAGCAAATAATGACAATTTATGAATCATAGAAGAATAGAAGCTATGATGTTTCAGCAACTGCAAAAATTAGAACAATATACAACTCCTACCATTACTATTACACCACACCACATGACTATGCCTAGAGCTGAATTGCCCCTTTTATAGTTTGGGAAAGATGTGGGCGAGAAGAAGTCTGATTGGTCTCCCTGACGCTCATACACAACCGGGATCTATGGTTTAAAGTGGATTCGAACCACTACAACCATCTACGACATCGCAGGAACTCAAACCCTGTGGTACCAAGCGTCAGAGCACTAACCACTCGGCCATGAAGACCACAGACAATGCCACAAGACAAATAATCTTCCACAAGCCGACTGAAGAAGATGGACAGAAATTCAGTTTGAAATTCGCAAAATCCTTCAGATGCTCAGGCCAAGACAATTAAAGAAATGTTTTTCCTTTTGTGAAGAAAAGTGCCTTTAAAGGAAATTGTAAACCCTTTTCTATGAATTCAAAATTTATTTATTATCAGATCATGGTAATTTTGGTGATTATCTTTTAGATTCCATCTCAAATGTAGCCACTTATGCAGTAGTAATATTGGACAACTGCAAAATGTTGAGCATATCATTTATTAGTACAATAGCAAAAATTCTAAAATAAAAGATTCTACAAATTCTAAAGAAACACTGACCTGTTGAGCTTACATCATTTTGAAACAAATTAAACTTCCTTTTCTTAGCTTTCTATGAATTCCTGCCAATAACATTAATACAATAATTAATTATAATTAATACAATTTTTGGAATTTTCTATCCTGGTAGGAATTATCCTGGTATGTCCTTGAAGTGCTCCTGTCCTAGACCCGCTCAAACGGCTTTAGCTAGACTAAGGACTGACCACACTAAGAGTTTGACCCTTCAATGGAGACGAGAAGACATATACCCTTTGTCATTGTTCGGCCATCGCGTCTCCTCTCATCTCATCGATTGTATTGGTGCCTCTGTGAGGCAACTGTTGAATGAGGGGAGGACAGTTTACGAACTATTGATGCAGCATGATCTACTGGACTTGGTTTAGAATCCTAAATCAGATATAAGCAACAACAACAACACAATTTTGAATTTTTTTCAAAAAATCTTCTATTTATTGTTGTTTATTATTTTTATTTCTTGAATTGTTAATGATGGTAAGAGGTCAAGGAACGGGGGGGGGAGGCTGACCGAATTTTTTTTTTCTCTTAATTAAGGGGGAGGTGAAGGTAAAAAATTTTAGAACTCCTAGTTTAATGCAAAGACGTAAACAGGCATTCCAGTCTGCTTGAGATTGGCGCCCTTTGGCGACGGCATCTGCTACAGCAACCATTTCTCCCGAAAACCTTTTGGCGTTCAAACTTCCTTTGGAACATCAGTATTCAAAGGAGGAAATAGATATTAAAGGACCGGTATCAGGGAGTTGCTAATTCTGTTTTAATGGAGTTATAAATTCTACTTTAACGATGTTCCAAAAAGATTTGCTTATCAAGGGAACACCCCCCTGAAGAAAAGTTTTATTTCTCTGCAGCACAAATTTATTTTTATAAAAGCGCGCCGTACGGTTTTAAATCATCTTTTTGCGGGGAAAAAACTTTTGCAAAAGCCTCGAGTTGTTTCAAAGTGCTCTTTGGATGCACAAGTTTTGATGGAAAAGATTCCAGGTCTTTACCGTGGCGACTTATTTTTTGCTCCATGTTAGCCATAAAATAGAAGCGTAGTTTATTTATCGACGAAATCAAATTCTGTCCAAGACGAATGTAATCAAGAGCTTTTGGGAGAGATTCCGGCCCATTTAAGCGCTCTTGAGGGAGATTCAGATTTTTGTTTTTGTTTTCTTTTCTCTTTTGTAAATGAATTTACTTGGAAAAATTTATTGACTCTGATAAGTTTGAAATAAGTTTTATGTAACAAAAAATTTCGGTTTGCTAATTTAGTTCATTTTTAATAATGATAAGCAAATTGCAATTTTCAATAACGATAACCAAATAACATTATTCAGTAACGATAAGCAAGTTACAATATTCAATAATGATAAAATTACATTTTCCATTAATGATATTGCGTTATTAACGATAAGCAAATTGCATTTTTTGAATTGTAAGAATTATAGTTAATTATATTTTTGTTGAATTTTTAAGATTAGCAAATTACATTTTTTAACGATAAGCAAATTAATTTTAATAATCGAAGTTGAATTTTGAAATAACGATTAGCAATTTTCAGTAATACAAATTAAATTTTCATTAACTATAAGATAAGCAAATTACATTACAGTATTCAATAATGATAAAACAAATTGCATTTTTATAATAAAGTAAGAGCATTTTTATAATAGTAAGAGAGAATGATATTTTTCAGTAATAAACAGCAAATTGCATTTTGTATAATGGTAGGGAAATGATATTTTTGTTAATTCGATACATTTTTAATTGCAACAATCGAATTGAATTTTCAATAACGATAAGTTTTGTTGTTTCTTATCCCACTTGGCTGGCCAAGCCCACGTGCCCATACGTATTCATGATTGAAGGGGCAAGAAGCAGCTTCTGTTATGATGGAGCACCCCGTAAGTAAGTCTGACTTTGGCTCCGTGACGCTCTTACAGTCATAGGAGACCGGGACCCACGGCTTAAAGTGGATTCCACTATAAACATCCATGGCACAGCCGGGATTCGAACCCGAAACCTGTGGCACCGAGCGCCAGAGCGCTAGACACTCGGCCATTCAGGTCCCAAATTTGTGAATGCCAACGGCACGGGGTGTTCCCAGGTGGTCACCCACCCAAGTGCTGACCGCGCCCTAATGATGCTTGACTTCGGTGATCTAACGAGAATGGTATATTCAGCATGGTATGGAAAGTAAATACATTATAATAAGTAAATTACATTATACAATGATGATAAGCAAGTTACAATATTCAATAATGATAAATTATATTTTTATAATGATAAGCAAATTGCGGTTTTCAATAAAGATAAGAAAATTGACTTTCTATAACGATAAGGGTATGATATTTTCAATATTGGTCAATAAATTGCATTTTTTATAATGATAAGGAAATGTTATTTTGATTGTTAATTCGGTACAATTTTAATAATGATGGGGAAATTGCAATCTTTACCGTGGCGACTTTTTTTTTTTTTTTGCTTCCTGTTGGCCTTAAAATATATTATATATAATATATTTCATTATTATATATAATATAATATAATATAATATAATAATGAAATCAAATTCTGTCGTGGACGAATGTAATCAAAGAGCTTTTGGGGAGAGATTCAGTCCCATTGAAGCTCTCTTGAGGGAGTGTAAGATTTGGATTTTTGTTTTTGTTTTGAATTTATGTAAAAGAATTCTGGAAATATTTATTGATTGTGATAAGTTTGAAGTGAGTTTGATGGAACAAAAAACTTCGATTGCTAATTTGCTGCATATTTAATAAAGATGATAAGCGAATTGTATTTTGGAAAAAAACGATAAGCTAATTACAATATTCAATAACGATAATCAAGTTACAATATTCAATCAATGATAAAATTACATTTTCCTATAATGATAAGCATATTGCAGCTTTTACAATAACGACAAGCAAATTACATTATTATTCAATAGAGATAAGCAAATTACAATTTACAATAATAATAAGCAAATTGCATTATTCAATAACAATAAGCAAGTCACAATATTCAGTAATGATGTGGAAAAAAAGATGAATGAATGATCGTTAGAAGGGCGCTGCGACGCCAAGTTAATTGGGCGAAAGATGTGCGAGGAGAGAGTGCTTGGATAGCGAGAGAGAGAGAGGTAATCTTTGAAGTTGAGAGGCATTTGAGATTTGAATGTGTGATATTACCGTTAACTTGTAAATATTGTACAAAGTTTAAATATTCCTAGTATGTGAATAAAATAGAATTAATTCAAGAGATCTGATTTATTTTGAACCACCGACAACAAGTCAACATTTGTGAACAACTAAACGAGCCCATAAGTTGGCGAATTAATTTCTTCTACAGTGTTTTTCGTCAAATGATAACATTACATTTTAATAATAATGATAAGCGAATTGAATTTTAAAATAACAATCAGCAAATTCATTATTCAATAATGATAAGCAAGTTACAGTATTCAATAATGATAAAATTACGTTTTACATTAATGATAAGCAAATTGCAATTTTTCAACAACAATAATTCAAGTTACAATATTCAACAACGATAAAATAAAAATGACGCTCGACTGTATACCTACAAAAATAGAATGACTAATAATGTAAGGATGACCTGTAAGGACTAAGGTAGTCATGACTAATATTGCAATCATATATGACAAAACTTACGCTTAAATCTCAGTTTCAGAACATAAAAAAGGTGAAATGAATTTCTTTTTTTAATTTGTATAAAACAAAAAAATCCTTTATATCTTTTCTCGATAAAGAATTTTTATTTCCCAAGTCTAATTTCAAGTTCTGAATGATCGAGTGGCTAGCGCTCCCTAGCGCCGGTACCAGGGTTCGTGTCCCGGCTGTGGCATGGATGTTTGTAGTGGTTCGGGATCCACTTTAAACTGTAGGTCCCGGTCTGTTAAGCCCTCGTGAGACAGAAGATGACCGTAGAGCTAATAAACCAAACCAAGTTTTTGCTGAGAAAAGTATTTTTTATTATGACATTAAATGCGAAAAAAAGAAATGTATTTGTCATTTAAAGAAATATTTTTAAGACAACTCTAAACGATGCAGGTATGGAATAAAAAAAAATTTATGTAAAAAAATTTTATTGAAGACAAAAAATGAACAAATAATTAAATAATTATTCTTTCTGCTATTCAAAAATGCACATCAGAATGGTTAAAATGTAATATCAGATTCACTAATTAACGATACAAACTATATTTTAGAACATTTCTAACTGAAAAAAATTATAAAGTTAAATTTAAATTAACAGTTATAGCTTGTGAACACTATGGAGAGAAGTAAATTTCAAAAAACGACTGTTTAAAGTGGATTCCGAAACACTACAAACATCCATGGCACCGTCAGGGAACTCGAATCGAAATCTGTGACACGGAGCGCAGCAGCACTAGACACTCGGCCATTTAAGCACCATGGACTTGGTCTTGATGTTGTTGCCTACCAAGTTGGATAAGAAAAAAACATTTATAGTTAACTCCCCAACACTATAGCCCATGTTGGTCTGTGGCCCTTTACATTCTCCCCTTTTACATTCATACAAAATTTAAACAGAAAAATTTCCACTTTTCTTATCTTTTGGTATTTTAAAAGAAATCAAATAAAGTAGAATAATGCTTTCTGAGGTAAAAATTAATATAAGTCTTTTGAAAAAATTGCATTTAAAGGATTACATTTGAAAAACGTAAGGAAAAAATAAAACTTTTTTAAAAACTTAAAATGTTTCTAATAAGTTTTGTTCATTAATTTTTTGTCTGGTATTAAAAACACTTTTTTAATTTTCTGCTGAAATGATCAATAAGTGTGAGGAAAAAATTTCACAAATCAACCCACGTTTGTTGAATTACGCAAGTAATTTAATAAACCAATTTTTACATAAAAATTAAGTTAATTATCCATAAGCTTTGCGCGAAAACGCTATTTGTGCCTCATTATCGAAATAACAAAAGATTCTCACTAGCGTTTTTAACCACCCATAAGCAGACCAAATTAGCGATATCCGCAGTCATGGTAAGGCTCCTCAGCACATTTTACGTTAAGAATTGGCCCATTTTCACAAAACTGTGGCTTTTATGACTGCTGATATCACTTAATTTGTCTGCTTATGAATGATTAAAAGCAAATAGTGAGCAATGAATAACAAAGCCCATGGATGATTAGCAATTTTATGTGTAAGTGGTTTATTAAATTACTTGCGTAATTCTTCAAGCGTGAGGTTATTTGTGAGGCGCAATTTCGGCAGAAAAAACAAAAAAGTGTTTTGAACCACCGAACAAGCCAATGAACAAGAAACTTATTAACATTTTAGACAAAAGGATCCCTTCCCGTTTTCAAGCAGCTCACTAAATCTATTTCAAAAAAGACGTTTTTACCTCCAGAAAAGCATTATTCCACCCATTTGATTTCTGCAAAATACAAAGATAAGAAAGGGAGTATTTCTGTTTAAGCCTTCCACATGGGAGCCACGGACTAGCATGAGCTCTGTGTGGGAAACTGACATGG
>BPLR01001057.1:0-72570 GCA_021605095.1 Caerostris extrusa
CGTTTTCTTTTTTTTATAATTTATGAGTTATTTAAATGGTGAATTAAAAACTAGACTACATCTATAAGAAAAAGATTAAAGTGTTTTCATGTAAATTGGTTGAATATTTTAGTTTTTCTTTTTGAAGAGGACATTGTTTGTCATAAAAATTGTGTAAAAATCGTCGAGATTGTAAAAAAGTGTTTTTAAGCTCTTAGTTAAAATGTAAATGTCGACTGTCAATAAGTATTATTATAAATATTAATTCACTTAGATTTTTTTATGATTAAACATCTTTCTTTTCACAAATACAAATTATATACAAAAATTAATTATAAATTTGTACAATAAAAATCCCTTCCATAAAATTTATACGAGGCAAAGATATAAATAAAAGATAAAATTTGTTTGTGTTATTATTATTATTTTGCCTTTTGTATTTGATTTTTAAATTGTGTGGTTGTTCCACATGAAACGAACTTTTGAGTGCACAATTTTTAAAAAATCACAAACACAAACTGTTTGAAAGGTTTTTAATCCAAATATGCTCCATCTACATCAATGCACATCTGCCATGCACTACAAAATATTTTTATCATAATTTCGAAGAACACCTTTAATTTATATCTGTAAAGATTTTTTGGACAGTTTCCATGATTGACAAAGCATTTATCCTTAAAAAAAAACAATATAAAATGTTAAAGAATTGCCAATCATTAGCAGCCTGGTGAATGAATATGTTGGATGAGGCATAACCTCAAATTTGATCTGATCAATTTTAGGAGTATTATTGTGAAATGTGAGGTGTTACCTTATCGATAACAATTTCGATTCACTAATGCTGGTTTTGATGGCAATCAGATCTGATACACAATATCAATTATTGAAAGTAAACAACGCATTAAATTTTCAGTATTCCTAGGAAGCTGTAAAGGATAACCCTCTTTTATTCCACTAAAACATTGTCTTCTTTGAATGTAAGCTTGGTTTGGGTGAGTTTAAACTTTCAACTGCATTTAACCTTTGTGCTGGAAGTTAACAATTATCGTTGTCACTTTTCATCACAAGTAATAATACTATCCAAAAAAAAGGAACATAACAATTTTACCGAATATTGAATGTTGTCCAAATCCGAAAGCTTTGCAATTTCTACATATTTCTTAATTTGTGCGGAACTCATTTTTTTCTATGCAGCTGGCAATACAGATAGATTATCTTTTATACCATAAGCAAGGGCATACTGTTATTCATTTAGCACTACTCGGATACCAGAGCTATGGACGCGAGTAACACTACCCTCACAATACGTTACGATCATATTTTGCAGGAACCTACGGTTTATTAACCTTCTGTGGATGCCGTATCACTACAAACAACCATGACACCGCCGGGACTCGAACTCGAAACCTGTGGTACTGAGTGTTCAGAGCGCCAGATAGCCCAAGACTCCGCCATTCTAAAGGAACCAGTTTGTGAAGGATGGAACCCATTAGTGCGGAATCATTAATGAAGTTTCTAACGTTGCAAGATGTCTCTGACCTGTTGCTGTATCTATACTAAAATCAACAATGAATTATCTAACAGTTATTTTAGGATTAGATTCAGCATTAGCCTTTAGAATATCATTGCAGTCGATTCTTCAGGTTTTTCCATGGGGTTCATTTTCTAAGCTCTTATGCCCTAATTTGAATTTTAAATAATCATAACACTTTTTATACGTTAGTTTTATCATTATCAAATGTATATTAATATCTCGTGCTGCTTGTATAACAGAATATCCAATCTACACTCAAAAGCCAAAACATTATGACAACCTGTCAATAACGAGTTGGCCCACCTTTAGCGCGCAACACAGCTTCAACCCGCCTTGGCATGGATTAATACCACCACTTAATACCAGTTAAATACAACTTCACCTGATCGTGCCTTCCACGTTACCCAGGCGAGTTCATTTCAAAATGTAGTGGTCATAATGTTTTGGCTCTAGAGTGCATATCCATACAGGAAAATTATCCATATTTTGTGGGATTACATATTTATATTTGTTTAAGATTTTCTTACAAAAATTTTAAAATAATATGCGAACAAATTATACATTTTAACACAGCACAGAATATGCAATAAAATGATATATAGCAGTCTTTTTTAACTTAAAAATGGTAGATATATATTTTATAGAACACCATGCAATACTAAAAATTTCATTTCATGTGAGAAAATATAATATTTGCATATCTTTAAAATAAAATATTCCTTTAGATGGCATGTTTACTCTGCGATGCGTAGAGCACTATTAGAAGAATTATTCTATTCATAAACATTAATGGAAACAACTGCACGTGAAAAACCCCATGTCTATTGAGTTAATATTCTTTTTCAATACATGCATTATCGTATATTACTTGTATTGTATTTTGCAGTTAAAAATTAGAATATTAAACAATAAAATGTAGAAGTAAAAAAAAAAATATTAATTACGTATTGAAAGTATTATTTTTTTGTAAAAAAATATTATTTATAAAAATTATTAATATTAATTAAAAATTTATGAAAATGAAATAGCAGATTTCATTTTCATAATCCTTGATTCATCTTGCACTCTTTCAAAATACTGAATTAATTGATGATTTGAATTTAAAAATAACGCAAAATACAACATTATTAAAAAACATTATTTTGTTAGCATAATATTGAATGTATAACTTCTTAACTTTTAGATTTCAAAAGCTATTTGAAGAAGTATTATATATATACTATTAAATACGTGTATTTAGTTTTACTTTTCTGTATATTTAATAAAAATTATATTTTAAATATTTGAGGAGATTTGTGTATATATATGTATATGTACATGAGGGAAGCAAGGGAATTATACCTTTTAAAATTATTATACCCGTTGCCTTATTTTCATGTTATTTTGAATTCCCTTATAACGAGGTTGTATTAAATTTCACTCTTACTTAAAAGAATATTCTTTTTATTTAATAGTTCTCTAAATTTTAATGATTTCGTTTTTTATTAAAAGCATTTGATTAAGTAGTTTTTATTCAATATTAACATTTCATTTTCCATTATTGAAAACACTACATATTCAGATATTTAAGTGGTTTTTTGATATAGTATTATCATTTTAATATGATCGTAATCAACAAGAAACGCACATGGAAGGTAGTTTTTAATTCATTTTAAAGACATTCTTTTAAATGAGTGCCTTTTGAAAAAAAAAAAAAACCTGAATATTTTGTTTTTTTGATTTTTCTAAGAAGATAAAGATCAAAGTTACAAATTAATTAAAAACAAATTATGTATTAAATTTATATGACAAGACATAAATTTAATTATATTAAGTTATTTGATAAATATATAAAATAACCTCAATTTAATGTTTATTATTATTTTTATTCATATTAAATATTATTATAATTCACTTTTCAACTTTAAAAAGCGTATAAAATTCCAGATTTGTATTCGGTTAAAAATTAAAAATCTTTTTAGGGAATCATTTAATTGGAATTGTTTGCCAACGAATTTGTTGTTGTAATGATACAACAAAATGTGCAACATTACCTATTACTAAGTGTAAACTACGGGTTCTTTCAGACATCCGTAAGACAGGTAAGTTCCTTCTAAGGGAGTTTGACTTTTGAAGAAATACTACAACTCGATAATAATGCTGGACGCTCTGTAACATTGCTGAATCTACTTGCATTTCAAACGAGGGATTATTAAATGCACAGTGTTGGTGTGGCACAATGTGTGTAGTTGCTCAGTTCCTATGCTCAATATGTTACACATTGCGCCACACCAACAATGTGCAACATATTGAATATAGGAACTGAGAGATTTCAACCGAAAAACCCCTCTTTCTATTTAAGACGAAGGCACGATAAATCTGTAAAATGCATATCACACGGACTTGTTTCGTTACTTTTAACGCATGCAGTCTTAATATTCAACCATAAGATAACTATGATCATAACTTTCGTCGAACGGTGGGGAACAGTCATGTAACAATAAACAAAATGGGCAACATATTGATTTAAGGAGAATAAAAGAAGCACAGTGATAAACTCATGATTAATTCATTATTCGAATAGCTATGGTGGTTCGCTTCACGCTAAAACTAACGAAAATGGCGTATCTGATTATAACTTAAATGTACGTATAGAAGGTACGAAAAGTTTAGAGAGAAAAAGTTTAGCTTGAGAAACCCACTTTTTGTTAGTAATCGCTAACAAAAAGTTGACGATGTGCTTGGCATTTATCGAACCTGATTTTGGAAGAAAAAAGTCATGAAGCACCAAATGATTCAGTTTCTTTATTGTTATTGCGAAATGGACGATTGACTGATTCATGGAGAATAAAATTGGAAATCTGCACAGTGCCGGAATCATATTTGAGTGACTACTGTAGTTTACTTTATGTGGAAGATGATGAAAGAAGCCATTTGAAAAAGACATAAAGCTTTAAATTTGATGCAGTTTTGACAGTTTTAGTGATACAATTTCCGTTTGGCTTGCTGTCAGGCTTTTGCTATGCATCAAATGATTTACTGCCTTCTTAAAAAGATGACTATAACGTCGCTGGTAAGGGAAGAAAACAGGATTTGTTTTTCGTGTTGAAACTGCAAAAACCCGCGGCAAAAATAACATTCGATCAGATATATAAATGTCGAATGGTCTTAAAACGGAATGTTTTTTACCTTTGAACTTTGAAATTCTAACCTAGAGGATATTTGTTCTAAAATGTGATGTCATAATGTGGGTACAAAAGTATAGCAGGCCCAATTAAAGCCATAGTGACCTGGATGATTGCATATTTTTCTGAACTAAATGAATTTGGTTTGTACCTGATAGCTGATGCGGCAATGAAAGCTTTTATAGATTAGTACGATAAATCTGTAATCTGCAAAGTTATTTTGTGGGTCCAAAGAGATGGAAAATTGAATCAGACAAACAGCTGGGGATGTCGAAGTTTTTGCATAGGCTCGCTAATCTTTTCGTACCACGACGGTTAAAAAGTATGCAATAGAAAATACTGCAAATGAAAGAAATAAAATTATGTGATGTGAATGTAAAAATTATACTATAATAAATTGTGCCAATTAAAAATTATTTACAATAAATTACTTGTCTAATAAAACGTTTATAATTAAAAAAGTTTTGAAGAAATAATTTTTGTCCATTATTATATGTAAAAAAAAAATGACGACTAATTTCAGGGAGGCTGCAAAAATGTGTAATACATTTAAAATATTATATCCGTATGAAATTGATTTGATTTTAATAGTAAATACTTTTCTAAAAGTAAGTACTTGTGTCTCTATATACATATATAAATTTATGTATATTTATTTAGACTAATTTTAATTCTTACATATTTCTTATAGGCAAACCAAAAAAAAAAAATTTTTTTTTTGGAAATAACCTAGGTTAACTATAAAAAAAAAAAATGTTCATTGCAAAACTAAGGAAATGATTTCGCATAATTTGAAATGCCTAAATGAATGATGGTTTTTTTATTTCAGAGATTTAAAAATATATAAAATATGTATTTTAAATATATATGAAAAATGTTTTTAAAATATAAAAAAAATCAAGAAAATTTTATGTTTTAAATAGATTTAACTATGACAGATTAACATTTTAATATACCAAAATTAATTATATTTAATTAAAATGAGAAAAAGTAAAATGAAATGTTGGTAAAAGAGAAATTTTTAAAAAATCTTTAATGCCTGAACATTTTTGAAAAATAAATTTGAGAAATAAATTTAACATAAGGTCTTACATAAGGTTTAACATAAGGTTAACTTAAGATTTAACATAAGGTCTTTTCTTAGTGATAAAAATAATTAATGGCGAAAATTAATATAAAGAGTTTACTTTTATTAAAGATATGTGTTAAAAACTAAAAATTAAAAATTTATTCCCCGATATTAGTTATTTTTAAGTGTTCAACGTCGTATAATTTAAAATAAACAATAAGTACAATATGTGAAAAATAATTATGTTTGAAAATGATTGTTTAACATAAAAGATGTGTTAAAGATTTGTTAAGTTCTTAACTTAAATCGCTGTATCCTTTTTAATTTTTAGAGCTGTAATATTTCCTTTTTTTTTCTTTTTGAGCATCTGAATATTTTAAAGCATTACATAGTCTTTTCTATTTCAAAGTATACAAATAAATGGATTATCAGTACAAACATTTTATCTGTCGCTTTTAATAACTTAATATTTGCTTTGATCTTTTATTATTATCTTTTTTCTAAAAATTACTTTAAATTGTATCATCATAAGCTTCATATTTTCTTTCTTAAGTCGACCTTGAATTTTTTTCAATAGAGTCGACTTGGTTTAATATTTTCAGAATTAAAATTTTATTAGTTGTAAGAAACGCACGTATATGGAATTTTTTTTATTTTTCTAAGTACAGTAAATTTTGTGAGTGTTTTAATGGACTAATATTTCTTTTTATGTTATTTCATTAATCAAAAAGTGTAAAAGGTAAATTAATCTGAAGATAGGACTTTTAGCGCATTAAGGGGATTACGCTGCAAAATCAGATAGATGCATAATTTCCATTGCCATACTATTATTTTTTGACACCGCTGATATTTTTTAAGTTCTTAATTTTAAATAAATGCTTTCATCTGTAATTTCCGTACTTATTTAGCACGATTCTGTCATCCGTTGAGAATTTAATTTATATTTATGTATGTATTTAATTTTATTTCTTTGATAATTTGGAATTAAAATTTTGTGTAAATTAATTGGTTAACATTAAAATATTTATTTAATTATTTAAAAAAAAATTTCATTTTTTTTATTAATTAAATTAGTTTGCATTTAAAAATGAAATGATATGCTTTAAAAAGAAAAGAAATAATTATCTTGTAAAAATAATTTAATCTTATGTTTTTAATAAAGCTGGTCCTGTCAGTGGCCTAGAATTTATATAAAAAGGAGTTTATTTTTAGGAAATTTGAACTTTGAAATTTTTCTCATCGCTTTATTATCGAGTTCCTTTTTAAAAATGTTTCTAATTTCACCTTTATTTGAATATTAATTATAATTTTGAAATTTTAAGGCAATTTTGATTTGAATTAAGCAATATATAAATAAATTTGGAAATGCTAATTCAAGTATTACCTTAAAAACATAATTTAAAACGCTTGCAAATCATCAATATATGGATTGTTGAAGATATGTTCCTCATGCGCATTTATTTTATAAAAATATTTTTAATTCATTAAGACATTCATTATTTTTAATTATTTAAGATAAATTAGTGTTTATGTTACAGGATTATTCCTGTAATATAAACACTAATTTACCTTAAAAATTATTTAACACTAATTTATACTAACTATTTTAACTAAATTATTTAACACTAACTACCGAACCCATATTTAATGTACTATAGAGTTCAAGTTCCACAATACTCGCAAAAAAATAATTTGTAATAGAATTTATTTTATAATTATTCATAATTTATATAGAAAATAAATTTTTTATAGAATTTAAGCAAAAATATGTAAGTTAAATAATTTTCAATAACTTTCCATGCATAATTTTAAAAAATGAATTCATTCTCTGTTATTCTGTAACAATAAAATACTGCATCAGCACATCTTCTATCATTAAATCATTTTTTTTTTTTAAAGTTTCATCTTCAATAAATGTTAAAATTAATTATTGCATACAACACCAAGTTTCAAATAGTTCCTGTCTTTTACGATGTTCCTAAAACGTAACAGATTTAAAGTTTCTTTTTGTAACACTTACACCTCTCCAGATTTTTTCACCCATTATTTAAAGCCAAAGTAGTGGCTTTTTTTTAAACATCATCCTTAAATAGATCAAGTAATATTGGGAACTTTTTCAAGTGTTCCTGTCTGAATTATCTCCTACAAGTCATTTTCTTAAGTGTCAGTGCATTTTTCTGGTCATGTTAATATCTGTTAAAGATGCCTAGCTGTTTTTTTTTTATTTGGATTCCTGTTTCACTAGCATTTGAAACCATTGACTGCTTCTGATATGACGGTTTAAGTGCACTTCAAAGGTTTCTTTTGTTTGAATCGATAATTTTAAGACTCGAAATCAATGCAAGATTCAATATACTATTTTTTTTTTTTTTTAATTTTATTATTTCTTTTTAAAAATTTTGTGAATTCATATTAAAAGAGCTGCCAAAAAAAAAGGAAAATGAATTAAAGAAACTACAATAAAAGGCCTTTAAAAAGTTTACCCTTATTTTTTTTGAAATTAAGATTTCAATTGAATATATACTGTACAAAGTGTTGTTTGTTATGATAATCTGTAGCGTTCTTCAATAGCGTCAGTTTTTATGGACACCATAATCCAATTAAAAACTTGCCGTCATTTGCAACTTCAAAACTTTAGTACGATAATTAAATAAACTGGCTCTAAATTGTTGGAAACTATAGATCAATTATCCTACTAATTTAAAAATATCTTATTAATTATCATTATATAGAGAATTATGACTAAGTAAATGGGTAAAATAAACTTTGAAATTTTATAGTTTTATGCGTTAAAGAACATGTTATTAAAACGAAAATATAGTTGTAAGATAATTAAAAATAGACTAAAGAAATATTCACGGCATGGTGGAGTTTAGAAGACAAGACAATGCCATCTAAGAATGGTGAAAACAAATGTAACTGATAATAATAAGGCGTTCAATAAGGCATTCCTAGACATGTACTAAGGCTTCAATAATCAATAAGGCGTTCCTTCTCTTCTTCAAAGATGTAGACCATCTATAGTTTGCTCTACCATCTATACCATCTAGACCATCTATAACTACCAAATGGGAACTGATAGATGCTTAAAAATACATCATAGTAATATATTTGGTTGCAAAATATTTTTTCAAATATTTTAATGCCTCAGGATAGTATACTGGGTATATACTTTTTTTTTCAGTAAGAGAAAAAAGTAGTTTTCGTGCCTTTAATGATACATGAACCCAAGTACTTAATTGAAAATCATTAAAAAATTATTGAATCTTTATTTAAAATTCAAAACTTCAGCAATGCTATTAAATGACATGTAAAGGAAATTAAGAGTTTGAAAAAAAAAATTAAAAATTAACCATGCTATTCATCCAATGTTGAAGATATCGATTGTATGAGATGTTCAAATCATCACTAAGAGAAATTATTCATTATTCCAGATTAAATTTATTAATTAATTTAAATTTAACATTACAACACAATTACTTTCTATTATTAATATTTCAATAAGAGTTTGCACTAATCTATTCATCAGTTTACAGATATTTTGAGATAAATGTATTTTCAAATGAATTTATTCAAAGGAAGTATCTCTTAAATACTTCATATGCCTTCAAAACACTTCCCAATATTTCTAATTCAAAACAAGACATTATATTAAATACCATTTCCTTATTTCCATCCAAATATTGGTTAGTTTGAGTGGTATAATTAGAAACTTCTTTTGATCAAATTAATCTAACATGTCTCAGAATTTAAGCTAAATTCATTTAAATTAGGTTGGTATTTCAATTTTTTTTTTTGTGTCAAAGCTCCTTATTTGATCCTCTTAGCTGAATTATAATTGGGAGATATACAGTTTTGCAAATTTTATAGTTTTCAAGGGATATAATTTTTAAAAATTTATTAAAGATATAATCATTTCTGGCTGGAATTTTGGGACGCCTTGTATATACTGTGATGATCTCATTATTTTGAAAAAGTATCAAAACAGGATTACATATTTTTTTTATATTACATTTATTGCAATCTGAACTATAAATATATGGACCGGATTGTTGAATGACTAGCGCTCTGGTAGTCGGTGTCACAGGTTTCGGGTTCGAGACCCGGCGGTACCCTGAATAATGTGATGGTGTGGTGTGGAGAAAAAAAAACAGTACAGTAGATCCTTAAAAATAATAGCAAAAAAAAAAAAAAAAAAAAAAAAAAAAAAAAAAAAAAAAAAAAAAACCAGTAGATCCTGTCTTAATATGACTACTACTACATCACACCACAATGTCTAATATAACTACTACTACACCACATTGTCTAAAATGACTGTTGAATGTAGGACTGACAAACCTACCGTGTAAAAAGAAAACAAAACATCTTCTGTCTCAAAATCTGCCAGTTTTTCAGTACTTTTTATACAGTTTCTAACTATACAAACATTTATTTCGATATTCCATAAACATATTATTTACAGGCAAATTATGAAATCCTTTCCACCTGTTTCCAAAATACTTCTTTATGTTTTTAACATAAAACAAGACAGATAAACGATCGAATTCAATCTCTCCACGCACCTGGAATAAACAGTACTTCTGAATCATCAAAAGACGATAATCGATATTCAACAACTTCTTTAAATCAAGTTGGTGTGTTGCCGAGTTAGAAATTGTTCAATTCCCGAACAAAGGCTTGCCACAAACAGCAAAAGAAACATATTTCCACACGAGAGTTTGAACCTTGTTGTATATAAACATCGATCAACTTAACAGGAATGGAAGACGATAAACAATTAAGAAACGAGCAAGTGAAGGCGAATTTAATTAGAACAATTCCGACAAAGTGTTCTAATAATAAAAGGTAACACCTTTTCTCTGGATTCGTCGTCTTCATTGAAGAATGCCTCGAGTGGAGTTGAGTTGTAATATATTTACCGAAATTTCTGTTATGAAAATTTGGTTTATTCTACCGGATTTCCCAAAGGTTTGTTCTACGGTTGTAGATATTCTGTTTGATTTTGTTCTTTTTCTTTTGTAAATATCTCGTTTGCTTGAAATCTTTTGGGAACTGTTCGCCATTTGCGTTTGTCAGATTTAATTGACTACAAATCATTATTTTAATTTTACGTGTATCTCAGGAAGATGCATCATTAAACACTTTTAGAAATTTACAATAATGATGCGTATCATTTCCTGCTCAATAGTTCATTTATTTATTTTGTATTCTAACTACTTTGAGATTAAGTTGTTTTTAGTACACGTTAGAGGATGATTTTAAAATGAAGATAATTTCAAGTTTATATATTCCAATTTCTGTAAATGCATTCGAATATTTCGAAGTTGAATAAGCGTATAATATTAGCTCTATTTATAGTTAATTATGATATGAAATTTAAATAAACATGCATATCTTCTGAAATACATTTGATTACATGTTTATTCAAAGATAATTGCTCTAATTCTAAGGATTAAAATTATATTTTCGCTTTGTATTATCAACACAAAATTGTTAACAGCATTTTTATATAGTAGTTCGAATTCCACTTTAAACAGTAGATCCTAATTTAATATGACTACTACTACACCACGCCACGCCACAAAGTCCAATATGACTGCTGGACTAAGAACTGACAACCATACCCTGTAAAAAAGAAAACATCTTATGTCTCAAAATCTGCTAGTAGGCAGATGATCTTGGTCAACCATGGGGCTGTTGCGCAATTACAGATCGGTTTGGCTTGTCTCTCTACGGTCATTTTGTGCACACTTTGGGCTAATTAGGATCGGAACTTACAGTTTAAAAGGGATTCCGGACCACTAAGTAACATCCATGGACAGCCCGGATTCGAATCTGAAGCCTGTGATACCAAAGGAGCGCCAGCCACTTGTCCACCAGGCCATGCTCCAATGAAGAAAACTATAAATATATGCATTCAGTACTTTTATAACGTTTCTAACTGTATAAAACTTTATTTCAATATTTTCCATAAACATAATATTCACAGGCAGATTATGAAATACTTTCCACCTGTGTCCAAAATACTTCTTTATGTTTTCACCTTATAACAAGATAGGTAAACTATAGAATTCAATCTTTCAATGCAACTGGAAGAAAAGTAGTGCTTCTGATCATTAAAACACGATAATCGATATTCAACAACATCTTTTAATCAAGTTTGTGTGTTTCGAATAATATATAATACTTCGATTTAGAATCTTTTCAATTCCCGAACTTAGACTAGCCACAGACAGCAAAAGAAACATCTTTCCACTGGAGCGTTTGAATCTTGCTGTATATAAACATCGATCAAGTTAACAGACTGGAAGACGATAAACAATTAAGAAACGAGCAAGTGAAAGGAATTTAATAGAACAATTTAATTAGAACAATTCCGACAAAGTGTTCTAATAATAAAAGGCAACACCTTTTCTCCGGATTCGTCGTCTTCAATGGCGAATGCCTCGAGTGGAGTTGAGTTGTAATATATTTACCGAAATTTCTGTTCTGAAAATTGGATTTATTTTTCTGGATTTCCAAAGGTTTGTTCTACGCTTGTAGATATTCTGTTTGATTTTTTCTTTTTTTCTTTTTGTGAACTTCTCGTTTGCTTGAAGTCTTTTGGGAACTGTTCGGCATTTGCGTTTGTCAGATGAATTGCCTACAAATCATTATTTTAATTTCAGGCTAATCTCAGGGAGATGCATCATTCAACACTCCACGCCAACATTCAACATGCCAACAAAATTATTATTATAATTATAATAGAAATTTAGAATAATGATGCGTATCATTTCATGCTCAATAATTAATTTATTTATTTTGTATTCTAACTGCTTTGTGATTACGTTGCTTTAGTACACGCCAGGGATTTTAAATTGAAGCTAATTTTAAGTTTAAATATTCCAACTTCTATAAATGCATTTGAATACTTCTAAGTTAAATAAGCATATCATATTAGCTCTATTTATGGCTTATTATAATATTAAATTTAAATAAATAGGCATATCGTCTGAAATACATTCGATTACATGTTATGAAATATATGCCTGTTTATTCAAATGATAATTGCTCTTATTCCAATGATTAAAATCATATTTTCCCTTTGTATTATCAACAGAAATTGTCAACATTTTTTGTAGTGGTTCGGAATCCACTTGAAACAGTAGATCCTGGTTTAATATTACTACTACACCACACCACACCACACCACAAGGTCTAATATGATGGGACGTAGAACTCACAGCCCTACCCTGTAAATAAGAAAACATCTTCTATCTGAAAATCTGCCAGAAGGCAGATGGTATTAGCTCACCATTTGGTCTATTGCGCCAATGAAAAACTATAAATATTTGCATTCAGTATTTTTACACAATTTCTAAATATATGAAACCTTTATTTCGGTTTTTCCCATAAACACACTATTCACACGCAGATTATAAAATCCTTCCAACTGTGTCAAAATACTCCATTTTGTTTTTAACTTAAAACAAAATAGATAAACGATCGAATTCAAACTCTCCAGGCAACTGTAAGAAAAGTAGTACTTCTGATCATCAAAACACTATAATCGATATTCAACAACTTCTTTTAATCAAGTTTGTGTATTTACGAGTTGTTCAATTCCCGAACGAAGGCTTGCCACAAACAGCAAAAAGAAACATCTTTCCACACGAGCGTTTGAATCTTGCTGTATATAAACATCGATCAACTTAACAGGAATGGAAGACGATAAACAATTAAGAAACGAGCAAGTGAACGGCGAATTTAATTAGAACAATTCCGACAAAGTGTTCTAATAATAAAAGGCAACACCTTTCCTCTGGATTCTTCTTCATTAGCGAATGCCTTCGAGTGGAGTTGAGTTGTAATATATTTACCGAAATTTCTGTTCTGAAAATTGGGTTTATTCTTCAGATTTCCCAAAGGTTTATTCTACCATTGTAGATATTCTGTTTGATTTTTTTCTTTTTTCTTTTTGCTAAATTTCTCGTTTGCTTGAAGTCTTTTGGGAACTGTTCGTCATTTGCGTTTGTCAGATGAATTGCCTACAAATCATTATTTTAATTTTAGGCTAATCTCAGGGAGATGCATCATCCCCACCAACATTCAACATGCCAACAAAATTTTATTATAATTATTAGAAACTTACAATAATGATGCGTATCATTTTATGCTCAATAATTAATTTATTTATTTTGTATTTTAACTGCTTTGTGAATACGTTGCTTTAGTACACGTCAGGGGATTTTAAATTGAAGATAATTTCAAGTTTAAATATTCCAACTTCCGTAAATGCATTTGAATATTTCTAAGTTAAATAAGCATATCAGATTAGCTCTATTTATAACTTATTATAATATTAAATTTAAATAAATATGCATATCGTCTGAAATACATTCGATTACATGTTATGAAATATATGCATATTTATTCAAAGATAATTGCTCTGATTCCAATTATTAAAATCATATTTTCCTTTTGTATTATCAACAGAAATTGTCAACATTTTTTGTAGTGGTTCGGAATCCACTTGAAACAGTAGATCCTGGTTTAATATGAATACACACCACACCACACCACACTACACCACAAGGTCTAATATGATGGACGTAGAACTGACAGCCCTACCCTGTAAATAAGAAAACATCTTCTGTCTGAAAATATCCCAGAAGGCAGACAGTATTGGCTCACCATTTGGTCTGTTGCGCCAATGAAAAACTATAAATATTTGCATTCAGTATTTTTTACACAATTTCTAAATATATGAAACCTTTATTTCGGTTTTTCCCATAAACACACTATTCACACGCAGATTATAAAATCCTTCCAACTGTTCCAAATACTCCATTTTGTTTTTAACTTAAAACAAAATAGATAAACGATCGAATTCAAGCTCTCCAGGCAACTGGAAGAAAAGTAGTACTTCTGATCATCAAAACACGATAATCGATATTCAACAACTTCTTTTAATCAAGTTTGTGTGTTTACGAGTTGTTCAATTCCCGAACGAAAGCTTGCCACAAACAGCAGAAAGAAATATCTTTCCACACTAGTGTTTGAATCTTGCTGTATATAAACATCGATCAACTTAACAGGAATGGAAGACGATAAACAATTAAGAAACGAGCAAGTGAACGGCGAATTTAATTAGAACAATTCCGAGAAAGTGTTCTAATAATAAAAGGGCAACACCTTTCCTCCAGATTCGTCTTCATTGGCGAATGCCTTCGAGTGGAGTTGAGTTGTAATATATTTACCGAAATTTCTGTTCTGAAAATTGGGTTTATTCTTCCAGATTTCCCAAAGGTTTGTTCTACCATTGTAGATATTCTGTTTGATTTTGTTCTTTTTTTCGCTAAATTTCTCGTTTGCTTGAAGTCTTTTGGGAACTGTTCGTCATTTGCTTTTGTCAGTATTAATTGCCTACAAATCATTATTTTAATTTTAGGCTTATCTCAGGGACATGCATCATTAAACACTTTTAGAAATTTGCAATAATGATGCCTATCATTTAATGCTGAATAATTTACTCGTTTATTTTGTATTTTAACTGCTTTGTGAATACGTTGTTTTAGTACACGTCAGGGATTCACAAATGAAGATAAAGAAGATAATATTCCAACTTCCGTAAATGCATTCGAATATTTCGAAGTTGAATAGGCGTATAATATTAGCTCTATTTATAGTTAATTATGATATGAAATTTAAATGAACAGGCATATCGTCTGAAATATATTTGATTACATGCTGTGAAATATGTAAATGTTTTATCAAAGATAATTGCCCTGATTCTAATGATTAAAATCATATTTTCCCTTTGTATCATCAATAGAAATTGTGAACAACATTTTCCTATAGTGATTCGGAATCTACTTTAAAACAGTACATTCCTAGTTCAATATGACTTCTACTATTGCACAACACCACAATGTCTAATATGACTGCTGGACGTAGAACTGACTACCTGTAAAAGAAATATCTTCTGTCTCAAAATCTGCCAGTAGGCAGTCGGTCTTGGCCACATGAGGCTGTTGCGTCAATGAAGAAGAAAAAGAACTATGAATATATCCATTCCGTACTTTTACACAATTTCTAACTATATGAAACCTTTATTTCGAATTTTCTATAAACATTCTATTCACAGGAAGATTATGAAATCATTTCCACCTGTTCCAAAATACTCCATTTTGTTTTTAACAAGATAAATAAACGATCGAATTCCTTCTCTCCACGCACCTGGAATAAAAGTTGTACTTCTGATCATCAAAACACGATAATCGATATTCAACAACTTCTTTTAATCAAGTTTGTGTGTTTACGAGTTAGAATCTGTTCAATTCCCGAACCAAGACTTGCCACAAACAGCAAAAGAAACATCTTTCCACGCGAGCTTTTGAATCTTGCTGTATATAAACATCGATCAACTTAACAGGAATGGAAGACGACAAACAATTAAGAAACGAGCAAGTGAACGGCGAATTTAATTAGAACAATTCCGAGAAAGTGTTCTAATAATAAAAGGTAACACCTTTCTCTTCATTCGTCTTCATGGGCGAATGCCTCGAGTGGAGTTGAGTTGTAATGTATTTACCGAAATTTCTGTCCTGAAAATTGGGTTTATTCAACCGAATTTCCCAAAGGTTTGTTCTGCGGTTGTAGATATTCTGTTTGATTTTTTTCTTTTTTTCTTTTTGTAAACTTCTCGTTTGCTTGAAATCTTTTGGGAACTGTTCGTCCTTTGCGTTTGTCAGATTTAATTGCCGACAAATCATTATTTTAATTTCTGTCTTATGTCAGGGAGATGTTCATTAAACATTTTTAGAAATTTACAATAATGGTGCCTATCCTTTCATGCTCGATAATTCATTTATTTATTTTGTATTCTAACTGCTTTGTGATTACCTAGTTTTTAGTACACGTCAGGGAATTTTCAAATGAAGAAAATTTTAAGTTTAAA
Source organism: Caerostris extrusa (assembly GCA_021605095.1). Lineage (NCBI taxonomy): Eukaryota > Metazoa > Arthropoda > Arachnida > Araneae > Araneidae > Caerostris > Caerostris extrusa. The sequence continues at coordinate 16,689 of BPLR01001057.1, forward strand.
TATTTCAACTTCCGTAAATGCATTCGAATATTTCGAAGTTGACTAAGCATGTAATATTAGATCCATTTAGATTTAATTATAATATGAAATTCAAATAATCATGTAATCAAATGTAGTTCAGACGATATGCATGTTATGAAATATGTAAATGTATATTTAAAGATAATGGCGTTGGTTCTAATGATTAAAATCATATTTTGCCCCTTTGTATTATCAGCAGCAATTGGCAACAACATTTTTCTGTATTTAAATGAAGACTTGTACTAAAAATAAAAAAAAATTGATGTAAAAGATATATGAAATTAGATAAAAATTTTTAAGCTAACTATTTCTCATTGTTTTATTAATTAGCAGTTAATTAAATTTATTAATTATGGTATTAAATGGATTTGTAATTGTAAAGTAGATTTGTAAATGGATGTAGATTGTAGAGTAGAAGTCCGTTAAACCCTTATGTACACGGTGGTACGTCGACATTTCTTTCCTATTGTAATGCTCTTTCTTTCACAACAATTCAGGCTTACATTTCAGCATTATATTATCCAACCAAACACGGTAATCATTTTAGTTATTGCCTATGTGTTTTTAAACACTTTTTTTGGCCATCAAGATCACCCTCAGCTATCGCCATAAAGTACGTTATGGAGCTGCATCCCAAGATTATATTGGGATCTCGCCGATATAATTCGATAAATGAAAGGATTTTAAAAGAATATTTAGAATGACTATCTTAAATCCACAAATTAATGCCAAGTAGGTTAATAGTTTGCTTTTAGAGCCAGAAGTGTGATAATACATAACTGATTAATCTTATGAATAAAACATTCAATTCCTCAGACCTTTTATGTTTTTTAAACTTATAGATCAACTTTTGTGTCATTCAGATGATTTCTTCTGGTTTATAATTAGTTTTTTAATCTTAAAGTATATTACATTTATTTTCTTAAGTTTCAGTTTTTTAGGGGGTAAAATCGAGCAAAATCCAACCAGGGTATTTTCATTGTCGATTCGAGACAATGCGGTATAACTCCAATTTATCACTTTTTTTCTAATCATTAACTATAGAACACACCATTAATCTACATCAAATTTTCGTCTTTATTATTATTATCAAACAGAGCGCTCTAACATGCAGTCTCTAAAAGCATGTTTGTAATTTTTTATTTTGATTAACATTAATTTATTTTGAATATTTAACTACTATTATCATTTTTTATACTCTTATGGTTTTTAAATAATCTGAATGTAATGCAAAAAGGCCGATATCTTACCTATGTATTAAAATTTCATCCTTTTTTAAAACGTGTTATGTTATGCATAGAATATTATAAATTTATACCATTATAAATAAAAATTATTGACATACTTCGACGATTAGTCAACATTTCAAAATATATGATTCTTCTTCATTGGCGCAACAGCCCAATGGTAGGTCAAGGCCTTTTTTTCCTACTAGCACATTTCGAGATAGGAAATGTTTTCTCTTATGGGGTAGGATTGTTCAGCCCTATGCCCAACAGTTATAATAGGCCGGGACCTACGGTTTAAAAGGAATTCCAAACCAATACAAACATCCATGGCACTTCCGGGGCCCAAAACCGGTGACACCGAGAGTAGAGAGCTGTAGTCACTTGGTCACCAAGCTCCTGCACGATGTGATACCATTCACAAAATTTTATCTATCTAGACTTTAGGTATGTGCATAACATTTTTATGAAATGTAAGGATATATTAAGGATATATTTTTGTAAGGATATATTTTGAAATAAATAGAACTGTAGATATAAGAAATAGCCTATTATTGAAGCAATGAAGTCCATTTAAATATGGCCATTATATTTTTTATTAGGCTTAATTTATGTTAGTGTTTTATGTTACGCTATTTTAAATTTATTATTAAAATTCAAAATAACATAAATACATAAAACATTATAGACCATTTATGTTATTTTTTATTATTATAAATTTGGTTATGTATGTTATTTTTGTTAGATTAATTTTATTATATATTATTATAAATTTGGGTCAACAAAACTTTTGGGGTAAAATAGAATTGCGAATTTAAGATTATTCACATTTTTGTTAAATCTAATAATTAAATCCCATGTTTAAATGATTTAATTAATTATATCCATTTTTCGTTGGCTTAATAATCCGAAAACTGTTTGCGGCGTTAACTGACATGGGACTCTTCTGAGGAAAGTTATTGTTTCACGTTCCCAGGTAAATAGACTTTTAAAAATAACCTGTTATCTTTCAGTATGCTTCAGAATTGATGGATTCATATGTTTGTCTAGTTTTTTTTTAAATGTAAAACTTATGCACGTCCTGTTCTCTTCATTGCCAAAGCAAGTCTCATCCAGGAAAACAAAATTCTTCTGAAAATAGAACACAGCAGAAAGTAGTAATGGTCGTCGCAACATAAAAACAACATTGAAAATACCAAAATGGTGTCTTCAGCTTGTATGAAATGGGGCATTGGAATTTCTTTGAATAAGCAATTAAAAATAATGGAAAATTTCACAAATTTTGTTAACTGTTTTAAAATAGGATACTATCATCATATATTTTTTTGCTATTCAAAAGAATGTTTTACAAATTACATAATAATTACAATTGCACTATAATTAATATACTATTCGAAATTTAAAAATATCTACTTGAATCCTTGACATTTAAGAATGAAACATATATAATTTCTTGTGATACATCAGTGATCGTCGTGTGTATGTAAACTGTAACGTCTCAACCTGTACTCTGCTTATAACGACTTTAAAAAGAGGGCGACTTTCAAGTTCATGGGAATATTTTAATTTTATTTACTTAGATTTTTTTTATTATTTTTTATTTTATTTTAGTAATTTTATTTACAATTATATTTATATATAGAACACTGTGTTAATACAAATTATTATTTACAAAAAAAAAAAAATAAATTTAAAGGAAATTAAAGATTTAAATTTGATTCACATACGTGGTTCAATCCAAGGACGGAGATTTTCGGTGTCCTAGAGTGTACGCCGAATCTAAAACACGCAGTCTTCGGCAGACCTTAATTATCACACGGCGAGATACATAAAACCACAAGTGGCTCACTTTAAAAATAGGCTGAAATTCAAGCCAGTTCAGTCATTCAGTCAGAAAAAGACAACACTTCTGGGCAACTCATCGCAGAAAACTCTTTTTCTCCAACCCACCCTCTCTTTAAGAAAATCCGTCAAGAGAGGGGGAGGTCAGTTTCTTCACTTCTCATTAGATTCAACACTTCTTCATCTCATGGTCTATCACCAGCCACAAAGCAACAACTCATGGCCTCAATCCATGTCCACTAAAATGTCTCATGCCCACTCAATTGTCTCATTATCCGTGATACTGATTATCTGCTATCAGATTTGAGTTACATACCGTTCTCATTAGTAAAAAACATTAATCGCATGAAATATGAATATTCACAATATTGCTTATCTGCTGTCAAATTTGAGTGATTGGTTGTTTTTATGTGCTTGTTAAAGAATATACATTCCTCTTCCTGGGAACGAAATGCTGCAACTCTTCTCAGTGGGAAAATGCTACAATATCGAGAATAGTCAACCGATAGATTATGAAGGAAGGACATTGCATTCCGGGGATTTTTCATAAAAGCATAGATAACTGTCTTCATTTAATGATTTGTCTGTGTCGTATGACAGAAAACTTTTTCTTGCATCAAAAAAACCATCATAAAGATATCCATTGTTTAAAAAAATAAAGGTTTCTACATGAAAAAGCAATTATGCAACCGATAGATTATGAAGGAAGGACATTGCATTCCGATTTTAAGGATAACTGTCTTCATCAATTCAGAAAAGAATAAAACCAATGAGTTTTTTTTTTTGTCAATCCAAGCTGCACATTCTACTACTAGACCACGAGTTATGCATGACATACTTTTTCTTACATCACTTTTTAAAGAATATTCCCGGGCATAATATATTTGGAGATATCCACTACCTTGATGTTTCTTTTAACCAGCTATATACGTTCAGGTTTCATTTCATGGTTGCTGACAAAGTGCTAATCACCAAACATCTCCAATCGTTATCAATCTATCCAAAATATTAAACAATGAATACAAGAAAAATCAGAAAACTCCCTCTAAGTAGTCTGACTGCCAATACTAGACGCCTATATATATTATCAGAATAATCATCGAATTCCCTCGTTTCTGTAGGCAGTAAAATTAGTTGCACTGCAACGGACGCCTACAGTGGATTCGGAACCTGGTCTTCATGCAAGTTAATTGTGCAAGTTACCACTGAGCCACAAAATGTTCCATCTGGGATTTAATTTTAATTTTTTTTTTTATTCTAATGCAGCTCTCCAACACTTAGACAGTTATTTTGGATGCTTTAAGGCAAAGCGCTGCACAGATGTTACTCACTTAGCACTACCCAGGACGTGCGTGAAGCTTGACGATAAGCTACTTACGCGGAGTAACAACGCTCTAGGATCATGTTAGACAGGGGCTTACGGTTTAAATGGGATTCCGAACCCCTACAAACATACATGGACTGGAAGTCGACACCTGTGGTACCGAGCGTCAGAGCGCTAGCCACTCGGCCATTCAGGCCCATTAATTTTAATTTTATTTTATATATTTTTAAACTATTATCATTATTTAAATTGATAGTACTTCAAAACTTATAATACAATAATATAAATTTTATTTGTATGCAGTAGATCGGCTCCATGAATTTAGCCTTTTATTTCCAAACCCTATTGTGTGCTATTTATCTTTTACGAAGAGTTAGGCAATTTCATACGTCCAAAAGCATATTTGCAGACTTTCATTTTCCTCTCCAACTGAAAAGAACTTCTTCCCAACTTTTCGCGGGATTCTTCCAATCTGTTGGGTGTTTACAAAGACGTGTAATCAAACTGGTCCCATGATTGCTTCTAAACCAAGTGGAGTGGAAATAGGCAAACTAATGGCCTTTGCATTAATACAGGAAATCTTGGTTATTTAAAATATATCTATTCAGATAGGGTTTGGAATATGCTTTTGTAAAACTCGATTTCAATTCTTTTTTTTTTATTAAAGGAGATTTTGTTGCATAGAATATTTATTTAAGTTGACAATAGAGCTTGGATTTATTTTAAATCTTCGTTCATGCTTAATGTATTACAGTATTTCCTTTTTTAAATTCTGAATACTTAAAGGATTTTTTTGTTATACTTATATGGATATGTATATTATCATTCAAAATAATATTACAATGACATGTAAAATTAGAATGCTGTTGAAGAATTTTGAACAGCAGTTAGAAATATGCTCAACAATATATCTTTATAAGTAGAAGCTATGTTTAAATTTTTTGCATTTTTAACATCAATGGCTCTTGTGTTTCACTTATGTATGGCAAACAGCCCACTGACAGGAAATAAAAGCGTTGTCTTTCAAGAAGACTTTTGGGAGTATCTGTCCCGCATTTGCGTATCGTAAGAGATAAAACCGGAAATGTCTTACCAGCCAGCCTATTAACGATTCAAGACATTTTTTCAGATGTTTCACAATCGCTATTGAATTTTTCTTTTCTATACTTAGTGGCTGCAATGGATGTGGTCAGTCAATTTGAATCTGAGACTTTCTACACGTTACATATGGACCACGTGGGTTTTTAAAATTTTATTTTGCATTTATTCAATTCCTACTATTAGTTCACACACTCGCAATATATCTTGTTTAAATCTTCAATCGTTCATAAAATATTTTCTTTTTTTTTTTATTCATCCACTCGAGTTCTAATAAAATTTTTGAACTTGTAGTGGATGACACTTGATGTTAATACAGTTTTTCAAATATTAATTCATTAATTAAATTTAATTAATTAATTTTAGTTTTTTAGACTTAAGATGCACGTATCTAATAATAGATGGCGCCAAATGTAAGAGAGGAAAATTTCAACTTTATTTGAAAAGGCCTTTTCTGCAATATAGTGAAAAAAATTAGGAATTGACTTGAAATTTTTTTTTTAATATTACTTGTTATATTTAAATTTAGGTTGTGCTTAATTTTTCCAGTATAATCAAATTAAATTAGACATATTCGAGATTGAAATGAATTTATTTATTATTAAGATTTTTCTGAAAAATAATTAAATTAAATATTTAAAACTTTACAGAATTTTCTTAATTTATGTTAAAATTTCAGAAGAAATAATATTTAAGTCATATATTCTTTTTACCTATGGACTCCTTTTACCAATAAGATGAAGGTTGAGAATTTGCTATTATTCGAGAGTCGAGAATTACTTTTTTTTAATAAAAAAAATGAGTTCAGGTAGATTAAAAACATGTAAATATATAATGCAATAATAAATCTGATTTTTTTTTTTTTTTTTTAATAAAATAACTTGGAAAATACAGAAAATTTAAATTTTACGAAGAAATTAGAATGAATAATAGTAAATAAACTGAATAAAAAATACATAAGAAATTAATAAATAAAAATAAATTTATAAATTAATACTAATTTCGAATACTGATGCTTAAAAAATGTGATAAAAACAAGTATTATTATCAAAAATCGCAAATACAATTTACGATTTTTAATATGATATATAAGTCTTATAATTTACTTCATGCATTTATAAGATAAATGCTGAATTTTTTTAAACTATAGTAAAAAATATGATGATTTTTTCTCCATCCGAATATACAGATCCTTATATAAACACATGACTCAAGTCATTAGGCAATAGAATGGCGAAAATGTAGCAGATGTAGCTTTACCTAGGTAGAACAATAATGGTTCTGCTAAACTGCAACCAATTTTTGGCAACTGTTGCATTCTTATTTACATGAAAATATTTTAAAATCAAGTAAACTAAAATACCTGAACAAGTCATTTTATATTAAAAATTGATTATATCAATAAAATGCCAAAAAATAATAAAAACAAATAATCAAAAATAAACATATTTTACTTCAAAAGTTAATTGAATCAAATATTTTATCCTGTTTTAAAATTAAACTACGAAAATTTGTCATTTTATTTTTAAAGTAAATTTATTGATGTAAATATTTCAAAAATTCTGCATATATTTTAATGATATACGTCTTAAAACATAAAAGAGTACTTTTTAATTTTCATTATTTGACATTTATTTCGAGAATTTCGTTTAAATATTAGTTTTTAAAGATGTTATTTTATGAATGAAGTTAGAGAAATTCAATTTAAGATTCACAAAATAACTTAACGTAACTTTTTTTTTAATAAAAAAACACGAAAAGCAATTAAATTTAAGATGGTCTTTATCAAAATTTTATATTCAATTACACTTTTTTTTTAACAATTTTTGTATTATGTATCTGAAAAAAATTTCGGCAAATAATATTTTTAAAAGGATTTATCAATATTAATGAAATTTTTACGTTTGCAAGTAAATATAGTAAAGCATAGTTAAATTATTAAACATGACTTTCAGTTTATGACTAAAAACGTGACTTTCACTTCGTTGTTTGAGTAAAAAAATTTAAATTTTCGCAAAGAGATACTTAAGTTTTAATTTTTAACTACATTTCTAGGAATTATATATTATATTTTATGATTAAGTTGCAATTAATATTTATTCATTTTTAAATTAACCATTTTAATAAATATGATGGAGCACATATGAATATTTGTTTATAAAACAAATGTCTATTAAAAATGCAAATTTTTTTTTTTTTTTGCCTCTATATCTAAATTTTACTATCATATAAAAACTTATTACAATTTTCTTGGATTTCATCTTATTTTATTTCCTTATGTGTCAACCGGAAATAAGCGAAATTTTTTATTTTAGAATAAAGAATTGTTGTATGAATTATTTCTTATATATATAGCATTAAATCTATTGTTAAAAATACTTTCTGAAATTTTATAATTTTCCTGTGAATTGAAAAAAAATATATCAAAAGTACCATATTTTTTATATTAAATATGATTATTTTTAGTGTAGGGACTACAATTGCACAAATCCCCGTGCACTAAACATTCATCAATATTGCTTTAAGAAATCATATGACAGGAAAACATTCCTTAAGACTTTCAGATTTTTTTCTTGGGGTACTTATATTGGCCTCATGCTCCTCTAATGTATGCCTCTAACCATCTATTGACGGGTGATGAAAGGGGTGAGCGCCTTGCATTTTGGTAAGAATTTGGGGTTAAATTCTCATGTTTATTTATCGTGTGAGATAAAACCTGAAAACTCCCAATAGGCTATCGATGTGAAATGCTTGTACACAATATCACGGTACTACAGCAGTCTTGTCGTTACAGGAAACATAAACTACAATGGATGCCACCAGAGGATTACTAACTGAGATCTCCAACACGATAGATGCTCGTGCTACTAGTGTGCTACCAGACGAACATTTTTAAATAAAAATAAATGCGCTGTCCAATTTACCATCTAAATTACTGCTTCTGGATACATGTTTACATTAAACTCTGCATTAGCTGTATTTACAATAATTTTTACATTAATTTTTTATTTAAATTATACATTTTTTTTAAAAATTTCAGTCAAGATTAAGATTTTCATTACAATTTTATTTGCTACAAGTTTAGACTTTAGCAAATGTTTATTGTAAGAAGATATTAAGTGATTTATGAAATTACTTAAGCACGTTTTTTTCTTAATTCTGAATAAAAATTAAAATTATTGATCACCGAAATTTCCTTTTATAATAAATAGGTTAATAGATTGCAAATTTTCTCTGCATACTTATAAAAAAAAAAGTGTTCACAGAAAGACAAAAACATAAAAATAAGTAAATATTACAACAAAAAAACAATATTAAAAACACATAAATATTCACAGAAAGACATAAAATTCTTTTTCGATACATATTCGGTAAAAATGTTTAAATTAGAGTAACAAAATTCTAAACATGTCCAAGAAATTTCACGCCGAATGCTATCGAAATAAAATTAGTCGAGATATAATTATAATCTACATAAATATAAAAACATAAACAAAAGTATATAAGAATAATAAATAATAAAATACTTGTATAATAAATTTATAATAATACATAATCAAGCATAATACAAATATAGGACGTAGATAGCAATCAATAGCAATATTTTTAACCTTTCAAAATCAGCATTAGAAAATTGTATAGGAACCTTATTTCTGTACACATAAATTTAAACCTGGTTTAACTTTTATTCTAAACATCCCTAATCAGTCCAGGTTTAAAGCAGTTGCCCTTTTCAGACTGCTGACGGGCCATGATTATTTGGCCAATCACCTTTTCCGAATGAGAATAGTTGAAAGTCCAAAATGCATGCATTGCTATCTAGGAAAGGACATGGATTTATACGACCTTCCTGTCTACCTTGCACATGTTTCCTGTACTGTGTATGGTCGTTACTGAGAGGCTAGGGCCCTTATGAGCTAAGCATGTCACTGCGTGATTTCCTTCGTTTCTCTTTTGCTGTTGTTTTTATATTCCTTGTGTTTATTTTCTTTTATTGCTTATTGTAGCCTGAGATTGTAAATAATAAGTTTAAACTCTCTATTCTCAGATAATTTTTAAAAAGTTCTTGAAATCTACTACTGTGTCCAAAAAGTAAAAACCAATTTTCAATTTAAAATTCCGGGGCTTATGGAATTCCGATTTTTTTTCTTTTTTTAAGTTGCTGGCACTTTCCTTGGCATTTGTGTGAAATGTGATGTCAAAATATTCATTAGTGTTTAAGTTACACTTGTCTTCGTGAGACGCTAAAACTGATTCCGGCGGTTTTTGAAATGTCTGAATAATTTGGGCAAAGAACCTGCATTATATTTTGTTTGCGGAAACGTATAGAATATTGCAGAAGCCATTCGGCGAGCATTCCTATATCGGAAAGAAATGTTTAGAAGTGGTATAAACAGTTCAAAGAAGGCAGAGAACCCGTTGAAGAAGAGCCCTCTGGTAAACCATCCGCCTCAACCGACGAAGCTTTTCCAAAAAATTAAAGATTTGTTGCTTGCAAACCGTCGATTTCCAATTGGAGAACTTGCTGCTGATGTTGGAATTTCAAAAGGATCGGTTATTTCCATTTTGGGCCTCAAACTCGTCAAATCTCGATTGGTACCGAAAACACTAAATGTGCCAGCTCACACTGCATTGATTCTTCGTGAAATTTTGCCAAAAATTAAACCCATATCGTTCCGCAACCACCATATTCACACCGTGCGACTTCTGACTATTCCATAAAGCAAAAGTCCACTTGGGGACACCGTTTTGAATCATTGGAGAGATTCGACGTCAATCGTAGAGAGCTTTCATGGCTATCGTGCCGATGAATTTTAGCACGCATTGATGATGGGAATAAAAGTTGTCATAAGTGCTTTGTGTCAGTAGAGGATTAATTTGGATTCGATGAAATAAACTTGGAAGAATAAATAAAAAGTTTGTGAAAAAAAAATAATTGACCCTTAATTTTGGGGCATAGTAGTAGTATAATAGTCAAAATCTTACGTAAAATTTAAATAAATAAAAATTTTTAAAAAATTAGCAAGTTCTAATTTTTACAATTTTTTACATCACATTTTTGAAATGAAATAAAATAATTATAAACCGATAGAGAATCTTTCTTAAAAATCTAGTTTGATATTTTGAACCTAATTGTTATTGTAAAAATAATTTCTCTTAAATGTCTTCAGAATAACTATTACATGAAAGCACATTATTAGAAGACACCTTTTCTAATTATATTGTTTGTGCTTCCAAAGGCCAGCCTCTGAGTTATCACCCACCACCCAATTCCGTTTGTTCATTAATTACTCAACTAATCGCTATTGTCATAGTAATTAAGAAGGCCTCTTCTCTGACATTGCAAACCGATTACAAACCATCCTACCTCAGCTAATGAGATAAAAGGAGATTACGTCCTTAATCTTAATCGGAAGTCAGGATTGGCAGATTTTGATGTTGGTTTTTATTTGGCGAAGCAGCCAAATTGCGGCAGCTTATGTAATATTTGCTATTTAATATTGATGTGAATCTGCGAATTACAAGTAAATCATGTTCGTTTTAAATTTGTTTGCAAATTATTGTTACTCATGAAATTAAAATTGATTATTATTTCTAGTCTTTGTTTATAAATTTTAAGTATTTAAAATTATATTCATTTTAAACAAACATTTAATTTGAAAATTTTTTTTTAATTAATTTGATTTGTTAATATCAAGGTGATATTATTATTATCTCCAGTTTGGTCTATTATTCTCTCTGGTATTAGTATTCTTCCTAAATTTATTATCTGGTATTATTATTCTCTCCAGTCTGGTCTATTATCCTCTCTGGTAATAGTATTCTTCCTAAAATTATCTTATGATATTATTATTCTCATCTAGCCTACTATCTTTTATGATATTATTTTTTTCTCTAAAATTATCAATCTATCCAGTCTGGTATATTATCACCCCTGGTATTATTATTATTCACTCTAAAATTATGGTATTATTATTCTATAGTCTGGTATATTATCTCTGGTCTAATTATTCTCTCTAAAATTATTGTATGGCATTATCATTCTATCCAGTCTGGTCTATTATCCTCTCTGGTATTAGTATTCTTCCTAAAATTATCCTATGATATTATTATTCTCGTCTAGCCCACTATTTTATGATATTATTATTCTCTCTAAAATTATCAATCTATCCAGTCTGGTATATTATCACCCTGGTATTATTATTATTCACTCTAAAATTATGGTATTATTATTCTATAGTCTGTATATTATCTCTGGTCTAATTATTCTCTCTAAAATTATTGTATGGCATTATCATTCTATCCAGTCTGATCTATTATCCTCTCTGGTATTAGTATTCTTCCTAAAATTATCCTATGATATTATTATTCTCGTCTAGCCCACTATCTTTTATGATATTATTATTCTCTCTAAAATTATCAATCTATCCAGTCTGGTATATTATCACCCCTGGTATTATTATTATTCACTCTAAAATTATGGTATTATTATTCTATAGTCTGGTATATTATCTCTGGTCTAATTATTCTCTCTAAAATTATTGTATGGCATTATCATTCTATCCAGTCTGGTCTATTATCCTCTCTGGTATTAGTATTCTTCCTAAAATTATCCTATGATATTATTATTCTCGTCTAGCCCACTATCTTTTATGATATTATTATTCACTCTAAAATTATGGTATTATTATTCTATAGTCTGGTCTAATTATTCTCTCTAATTATTTATCTCTGGTCTAATTATTCTCTCTAAAATTATTGTAGGGCATTATCATTCTATCCAGTCTGGTCTATTATCCTCTCTGGTATTAGTATTCTTCCTAAAATTATCCTATGATATTATTATTCTCGTCTCCAGCCCACTATCTTTTATGATATTATTATTCTCTCTAAAATTATCAATCTATCCAGTATATTATCACCCTGGTATTATTATTATTCTCTAAAATTATGGTATTATTATTCTATAGTCTGGTATATTATGGTCTAATTATTCTCTCTAAAATTATTGTATGGCATTATCATTCTATCCAGTCTGGTCTATTATCCTCTCTGGTATTAGTATTCTTCCTAAAATTATCTTATGATATTATTATTCTCGTCTAGCCCACTATCTTTTATGATATTATTATTCTCTCTAAAATTATCAATCTATCCAGTCTGGTATATTATCACCCCTGGTATTATTATTATTCTCTCTAAAATTATCTTAATTATTATTCTATAGTCTGGTATATTATCTCTGGTCTAATTATTCTCTCTGAAATTATCTTATGGTATTATTATTCTATAGTCTGGTATATTATCTCTGGTCTAATTATTCTCTCTAAAATTATTGTATGGCATTATCATTCTATCCAGTCTGGTCTATTATCCTCTCTGGTATTAGTATTCTTCCTAAAATTATCTTATGATATTATTCTCGTCTAGCCCACTATCTTTTTTATGATATTATTATTCTCTCTAAAATTATCAATCTATCCAGTCTGGTCTATTATCATCTCTGGAATTATTAGTTTCTCCAAAATTTTCTTATGACATTATTATTCTCTAAAGTCTGGTTTATTTTTCTTTCTCTCATTATTATTATCTCTCAATTATCTCCTGTTATTAATATTCTCTCAAAATGTGACTGATTTTCAGGCGTTTTCACATATTTAATCAGCAAATAATGTTTTTAATTTACAAAATTTTTTTAATTATCAGTATTAAATCATTGAAAAGAAAATGCTTTTTCGTCTATAAGTGCAATGCACATATTTTTGTAAGTCACAAGATGGCTGAACACAGAAAAAAACATTGAAAATTATCCAATATGTATGTATATAATAAAATTTATGAATATAGTAAGAGGCATTTCAATATAGTAAGAAACATTCAGTGTGTGTATTTGTAAAATGATGTATTAATGAAATATCTGAAAATATGCTGAATAATATATATATAGATAGATAGAATTTGATGCTTGACATTATGTAAATTCCATAAATGTTTTAGTAACTGGTAACATAAACGCAGAAGTGGCTATTCAAAATATTTATTCCAGTATTTGCCAAAGATGCGTTGATCCAAACTGGGTTATGCATTTTAACTTTTATAATGACAACCACGTCTATTTTGTATAACACAATTTTAAAATGGAACATACATTTGGCAATACATGAAGCAGAAATAAAAAATTATGTATATTTGAATCTTTCATCCAGGCTATCTCTTTTTTTAGTCCGAAATAAAATAGAAAAAGTCGCCTTAAAATATTTTTTTCTAAAATTTAAATATTTACTTTTTTTGTTAGAATAGAGCTAGACCATGTCCCCTTTATTAATCTTTTTGTTCAAAATTTGAAAGTCTTTCAAAAACTACCACGATTTGTATAACATATTAACATGTGAAGCGGTGATTCTAATAAAAGCATTGCCTTGTGTATACCTGGTCGTCATTATTTTTACATATTTATAACAACGTATAACAAAATTTTTACAATATCATGAATAGAAGTCTGATTTTTTGTCAATACTAAATTAGTCATAAATGTATATTTAAGAATTATTCAAGAAAAGGAGCATATTTTTAATAATTTTGAATGTAAAATTTTGATAAATATGTGTAATAATCCGATTTATAATTTAAAAAATTTTAGTGAAGTCTCGATTATTTAAGTAGAATAAAATATCCTTCAATTATTAGCTATTTGTTTTATTATTTTTTATTACTTTCACGAATACTTTTAATAAAATTTTTAAATTTAATATAATTTTTTATAAAATGTTGAACATAAGTAAAACAATTTTAAAACGAAAAAATTTGAGACACTCATTTTTGGTGCAAAAATAGCCAATAAATTCTTCATGATATACTTTTTATCATTTATTTGAATGAAAAATAAATCATTCATTGATAAAGATACTTAATTATATTACACATAAAGAAATGTCATGGGAACCTTACTTCCGTCAGGATTTCAAGAAGAAACTTTGCTTTTATTCAATTAAGAAATTAGATATTGCATTACTCAATTACTCCATCATAAATAAAGATGGATGTAAGGCCTGATATATCATTAAAACACTCTAATTACTGACTGCCATTGTTTTTATTCAATAAATGCATTCATTCTGAAGCATTTCGTCTGGTCGTTAAAGACTTGCTTTAGATTAAATCAATGGATTTTAAAATATGGTATTTAAACTCAAACACGGGCCCGTTAGGTTATAGCTAATACTCTAACAAGTAATATAAAAAAAAAAAAAAATAAAGTCAATTCCTACTTTCTTTCACTATATTGCAGAAAGTCTTTTATAAATAATTCTCATTCATTTTTTTAAGTTTATCTGGCGCCATCTATTGGTAGATATATGCAACTTAAATCTAAAAAAAAAAACTAAATTAATGAATTAAATTTAATGAATGAATTAATATTTGAAAAACTTTATTTTTAACATCCAGTGTCCTCCACTACAAATTGAAAAATGCATTTGAGCTTTAGTGGATGAATAAAAAGCATTTTATGAACGATTGAAAATTTTAACGAGATATATATAGGGAGAATGTGAGCTAATAGAAGGAATTGAATAATCAACTACTAAACTAGAAAAAAACATATTTGGGTTACGGAACATTTTCAGTAATAATATATAATGTGGAATTTAATATTGAAAATTAATACATTTTAAATAATTTAATTATTATTTATCATAAAAGTTGTCCGAAATTAGAAGAAACATATACTTAGACTATAATTAGAAATCATAGGATAAAGTCGAACTTAGTTTGTTTTTTTTAAACCTACATTGATTTAAGAAATCTGAATTATAAAATTATATAATTTATAATTGTCACTTGAAATATATTTCATGACATATTTTGCAATGGGTAAGAATACCCAAGCAATTATGAAAAAATGTGTATTTTATTATTTTCAAATGAATTTTGAGAAAGCTACATGTATAACATTTTCTCATTATTATAATAAGCATTTCCTTTTAAACTATGCATATTATATTTTTTATTTTCTTTTAAATTACTGTTGAAGCTATTACAGGAAAACAATTATACACGTTTAAATTAGTTTCAATAAAAAGAGCACCTATTTTCTAATAGGAAAGTTTAATTTAGAAGGAACTCACGTTTAACAAACACAGTTACCCTTTTCGAAATAGCAACTATTTCAAACTGTCATAACGCAACTGTAATACGTTTTCAGAGAAAGTTTTCGTGTATTAACTTAGTATTATTTCGTACATCGTAGTTTTCGTTGAAACACATGTTTGTTTCTCAAGCTCAGAAAAAAACAATGTATAACATGCATTTTGTTTTAATGCTAGTTTTGAAAGACAGTTTCAATCGTCTGAGTTTCTTAGGAATTTTCACAAATGTTTTCGACTCTATTTTGTCTCCCTTTTTGGGTAAAGGTAAGTAATGAAACAAATATGTACAATACATATGTACAATAGTATTAGAAGATCTAGAGATAAATCAGGGGTGCATGGTTTCTGAGGTTCACTGCACGCATTTACTGTAACTTAAATAAATATATATGTATGAAATGTGTGTATGTGTTGCATACGTATATATATGTGTATATATATGCGCTCGCGGTCACAGAATTTGGGTTCAAGTCCCGGCAGTGCCATGGATTAATTTAATGGTTCGGAATCCACATAAACAGTAGGCCCGGTCTAATATGATTGTAGAGCTACAGATGTATATTTACCCTGTAAAAAAGAAACCATCTTCTATCTCGAAAACCGTAGACGGATTTGATCCAATATTGACAGTAATGCAGTGTCAGGGGAGTCAGATTATATATATATATATATATATATATAATGGATGGATATATTTTGATGTGGATTTTAATGCATTATATATTAATAAGCTGATGGGATTTTACATTATATATTAATTGAATTCTGAAAAAGAAATTTTAAATGAACATGATTTTGCCGATATAATCAGTTATTATTTCTTGAATCAAGCCTTCGTTAATCGTTCATGTCTGCGATAGACACTTGCTGCTAAAATGACAAATAAATAAACTTTAAATAATGCAGACAAATATATAGCACCCATACTAGCACATAAATAAAAAACATGAAATATAGGCACTAAATCTAGTTGCAGTTGTTTTTGCTGTTTATAAAAATATATCATATATTTGAAATATTTTATAATTATCCTTCTTTTAAATTCATTAGTTAAATTAATTAAAATAATAAATTAAGTAACAAATTGTTCTTTGAAATTTAAATTAATAGTAATACGTAAGATTTTATTATAAACATTCCAGGTGGGGTTTCGACTGTACTTAGAAGTTACTATTAAAAGTTATTTCAAATTTTCAATAAAGTATGTCGTCTTTTTATACATAATTCACTTCACAGATTATCTTTGATTTATTTAAGATTTTTCAAATTTTTCAGAACATAATGTGCTTCTTGCTACTTAATAAGCTCAATATTTTATATTTAAAAAAAAGTAGACATATTTTTTTTTTACCTTATTTTATGATGAAATTAAAAGCACTCTGGGGAATAAAATGAATTACCTCCGTCAACATCCCGTAAATGGTTCTTAATGTTATTCGACGAAATAATGCTAACTACTTCAGCAATAATGGATGAGAAATTTTTCGAGCACCGTAAAGATGATTATCTTAAATAACTTTTAAGTAAAGTAAAACTTAATTGAGTTAAATTAAATAGTTATTTTTGAATTTATTTCTTTAAAAAGGATTGATAGAAATAAATTACCTAAATTTAGATTCTGGGTATTCTTTATTTTTTCAAACTTTTTTTAAAAATTAAGTATTTGAAATAGTATATATTAATTAATCATTGAATAGATGGATGCAAGAGTAATATCACTGTTTGGATTTTTAGATGTAAGAGTCAGGTTTTCTTGAAATTTTAAATTTTAATTAATTATGGGTATTAATAAATTTGAATGTTTGCAATGAAAACCCTAATAAAAACTGATTTATTTCTGAGAAAAACTTAAAACTATTGTTTGCTTTAAAAAACTGTTATTGATTTTAAATAAATTAAGAAATATAAGTAGTTTTTATTCTATGTATATGTTTGTTTCGAAGTTCATATTTTTATTTTTTCAGTTTACCCCATTATTCTCTTAAATTTTATTTTAATCTTTCCAAAAATTAATAAATAAAAATTTTAAAAAATGAATAAAATGAGGTCGCAAATTTTACAAATGGTAAGCTGTTATATGCACTTTTAAAAATTATTTTAAGTGTGCAGCCATCAAGATATGTTACATAAAAATGCGTACTGAGTATTTTTAATGAGTTAGATTTAAATTTTATTTCTAAGAATTACTAAACAATGTATTTCGAAAATTTTTATCTTTAAATTAAACTTTTTAGCATTTAAATAGCATTACACATGTTTGATATTTGAAGTTAATTGTGTCCAATAAATATCTGAATAAACTGTGTCAAAGCAGAGGGTTAAAAGTTTCACTCCGAAATAGTTCTTGACATTAATTTTCCAACATATTAAAATATCAGGATTTAAAAACGATATATTTATTGTAAAATATTTTGAAAATTATATGAAAACACTGTGATAAATATATTGCTGTCTTTAAATTATTATTTTTATTTAAAAAGCTTTTTTTGTTTTACATCAGTGTGTTCGTGTTCCAATTGTGTACTACTGTGTCCAAAAAGTAAGACCAATTTTCAATTTAAAATTCCCGGGGCTTGCATGCACTGTGTTCAGAGGGTATTAGTTTGAAGGCGATGAAAATAAATTTGGAAGAATAAATAAAGAGTTTTTTTTTTTTTTTTTAAATAATTTGTCTTACTTTTTGGGCACAGTAGTATACCGAAAACAGCCAGCCCATTGTGAGAAATGAAGAGAGGGCGTTATTTGGAGGTATATTACTATTTAGAAATAATTCCTGTTATTTATTAGGGTAATTTCCCACATATTTGCATTTCGTATGGGAGAAAACTCATTAGGAAGACTATTAGGCTATGGTAGGCACTTTTACACAGTACACAATCGCCAACAGCAATTTGGCGATTGTATTTGCAATTTGGCGATTTCTTTGTTTCTGAAATCAGTTACCATCAACTGTAATAAACGTCACCATTTGTATGAAGTATGAATGTTCCTAAATACTGACCTTGTAAATTAACACTAAGCACTAGCTGGAAAATTAAAATTTCTTATAAATAAAAGCAAATAATATAAAGAAAAAAAAAAATTTAAAGTCATTTCCTACTTTTTTTTTCGCTATATTGCAGAAAGTCCTTTATAAATAGCTTTCATTAATTTCTGTAAGTTTATCTGGCGCCATCTTTTGGTAGATATATGCAACATAAATATAAAAAAAACAAAATGAATTAATGAAATTTAATTAATGAATTAATATTTGAAAAAACTGTGTTAACATCCAAGTGTCATCCACTACAAGTTCAAAAAAATGTATTTGATCTTGAGTGGATGAATAAAAAGTATTTTATTAACGATTGAAAATTTGAACAGGATATATATGGGGAGAGTGTTAGCTAATAAAAGGAATTGAAAAAATAATCATTCTTCTTTCATTATACACCAATCATATATTTTAAATGGTATACAAGCATATTAAAAAATGCATTTATATCTTTTTTGACAAATATATGTAATAATTTTACTGTGAAATTAAACTATATTTAAAAAAAAAATTAATTCAAAAAATAACATATGCATCAATTTTTTGCATTTGTGATTTAAACATTGTATTTTGTCTCAATTATGATACATTTATTTCTTGAAGAAACACTTAATACATCATAGATTTTACACTAGAAAAAATACTGCTAAAAATAAGATTAAAGACATTTTCCTTTTACACTATTTAAGTTTAACTGCGAATTCTTACATTAAAATTTAAATATTGCAATTAAATATAGAAACAAAGTCAATAAATTTTTTTTTCAAATTGTTTTCCTAGGCTGAATAGTATTTTGTTGATTTTAGATCGGATTTACGGCAATAAATAGATTTTAGTTTTCAAGAAGGAATTTGTTGCACATTAAAGTCAAGAACCATTTATTTTATTCAGATTAGGATGAGTGTTTTATTTACAGACATTTTCGCATTAAAATCTTAAAAAGTGTAATTTAAGCTGATGTGAAATGGCACTTTTGTTCCAGCATTGATAACGAAAGGAATTTATATTTTTCCAAAAGATTAGACGAATCCAGCATCATCGATTTAAGCATGCTTTGCGAAATAATGGGGAAAATATTGAAGTCACTAACTGCGTAATTTTCTCTTTAAAAGTGTTATACCTCCAATAGCAGCATCTGTCTGTTTCCTTTTATCTTAAAGCAACTTAAATTGGATCTGTCAAACAACATTTATGTATTTATTAAATTAAGTTGCTTTTCATTCGTTGTAGCATTTTTTAAAGGTCTGAGTTTATAGGATATAGTAAAAGCTATTTGTGAATTTATCTTTTAAAGAAACGTAATGCTACAATTCGAAATCCAAGCAAAAATTTGGACTTATTTAAGTCCTCCCAAAAATAATTCTTTGTTTTCGACATTATTTAGCTGAAATATTTTTGACAGCTTGATTTTGAATAAAATATGAATTTAAAAATATTATTTATTACTGGTGAAGGTTATTTCAAGATGGATTTAACTCAAAAGTAATTTCAATTATCGTTACTTTAAAGATTTAAATATCTCTCTACAATAATTTGCTTCTATTTAATTTCACATACATTAATTATTATGAATTTAAATTTTTATGTGCAAGCTATCTTAACACCAGATTTACAAACTTTTAAGATAGGCATGATTCATGTAGACTTCAGACCACGAGCTGAGAAATGTCTATCCCAGTGAGTAGTGAGGGAAACTGACCCCCACGCCTTTTTGACGGATCGTCTTAGACGAAGGTTCTGCGGCGAAACGATCAGAAGTATTGTTTCCTTTTTTTTTATCTGAAATGACTGAATAGACCAGTAATTCCGAATAAAGGGAACCCCTTTGGTTTCATTCATCACGGCGTGTATCATTAAGATCTGCCGCAGACCAGGCAATTAGATTTGGCGTAGATTCGAGAACTCTGAAAATCTCTGACCTTGGAGTGAACTATACTTGTTATTTAATCGTGCATTCGAAAAACCGTTTATGAGTTCCCTTCATAAGATATGATTACGTGAAAAAGCGCTGTGCGGCTGGCCTATATCAACCCTCAGCTTTGTAATGCATATTCGTTAATTGAGCTCTCGTTTTGTTCAGCCATTCTTTTACCTCTAGTTGTGAGAAATGAAGAGTTTTTGAAATTTCATAGTGCAACTGCATCAGTAAAACGCCATCTACCATGTTTAGAAAGCATTCCAGAAACATATTATTTTTAATCGTCTAGATGTAGCTTATCTCTCTAGAAAATTGGATGTTGATACATCCTGTATATTATTTCAATGTATCCAACTGTAATTAAAATGTAGTGATCATTCGCATAACAGGATGTCAGCAACAACTAAATTTTAGATACTCACACACATTTAAATGACAGGCTTGTTGATCCATGGCAACTTGATTCTCATAGATTAGCATGATAGGAATTTACTTTGCCAAGTTGTTACATCATCAGCGTTACAGTTACAGCTTTCTCGATGGGAGAGCCTAATTAGTGACGATTATAACATCATTGATGTGAGCATGTCAAATCATTCAACAGTCAGAGTTTTTATGTACAGTTATCTAGTTTTCTATCATACTCACGCAAATGAAGGTACTCATAAAAGTCCTCATCTTCTCATCAAGTTTTTGCCATTCTTTATTTGACAAAAATACATTTAGTTAATATAATATACATTATATAGCAAACAAATAAAAGAATCATTCTATCATAAATACAAAGCAACAAAATTCAAAGTTATTTAGAAACGTACTTTTACCATTATAAATAACAAATTTTGACAAATATTCCACACATTTTATATTTACCTCGGTGATATTAACTCTTGGATGCTAGTGCCCCTACTGATAAATCTGTCTTATATGCTTTTATTCAGTACCATTTTCCAAACTACTGTAACATATTACTCTTCCCTTAGCTCGTCTATTTCACCACTAGAGGCAATGTCTATTCGCAAGCGTGGCAGAAATTGCTTTTGCAAGATGAAGAGATTTTTTTTTTTTTTTTGTAAAAATTTCGCTTACCGGGCAGAGTCCTTCGCTCCGCCACTTTTTTTTTCGTATCCCATAATTCAAAACAGAAAAGCGGGAACTCAGTTTAACGCCTCTGTGGTGAAAAATTGTGGTGAGATTGAAAGTGATGCAAAAGAGACAACTTGAAAAGTCCGAAAGTGTACTGGAATTTTTTTTTTTTTTTGAAATGTTGAAAGTACTTCTAGAGTGATTTTTCTCTTCGAAAATAATGGTTAAAGGTTTTCGACCTTTATATATACAACTTGTATTTCTCACGAAGTTTTCTAAAAAGTAATTTTCATTTTTTCTTTTAAATGTATCAAAAACCATGATTTAAAAATACAATAAATAAATTTTTAAAAAATTCTATCCTGGTTAACAATATTTTAATGTGCTCCACGCAAGTCGCGCGCAAAAACATAGTCTCGTAAATCTAGTCTTTCTGTTAAGAAACACAAATATGTGTACGTTCGGTAATAAAAGTACCTGATATAGGGATTTTTATATTATTTAATAAAGAAATAATCAATATTTTGTCAATGATTTCAATATTTCAATGGGCCTCAACCTTTGATCTTGCACAATGCATCGAATCATAAACATTTTTTATATCTTTGGACATTTTTATGGAGACTCGCGATAAGCATTGTTTACTAATTCAAAATTTTTGACAATGAACTGAAATTCCAAATACACTGGCCCTCATGGTTGATGAATATTCATTTCTTCTCAGCATCTGGTTAGAAACATACTAGGATATGGTTGGAAACATGTTAGGATATGTTTGGAAATATAAGAAATTGCTTTTGCAAGATGAAAATTTTGCTTCAGCAAATGAAAATACTCATAATAGTTCCCGGAAAACGAATATGAGAACTTTAATTAGTACCTTCTTCATTTGCCATCATGTTTTTCAATCACTGTATTACAAAATACATTATTTAATATAATATACATTAGATAGAAAACAAATAAAGGAATCAGTCTATCATGAATGCAAAGCAACAAAGTTCAGCGTTATTCAGAAAAGTACTTTTATCATTACAAATAACAAATTATAATAAATATTACATACATTTTATATTTATCTCGGTGATCTAACTTAAATCTAGAATGTTAGCGCCCCTGCTGATAAATCTGTTCTTCTATACTTTATTCAGTGTCATTTTTCAAACTACTGTAACATATTACCCTTCCCTTGGCTCGTCTATTTCACCACTAGAGGCAATGCCTATTCGCATACGTGGCAGAAATTGCTTTTGCAAGAAGTAGAGTTTTTTTTTTTTAGTTAAAATTCGCTTACCGGGCAAAGTCCTTCGCTCCACCACTCTTTCTTTTCGTATCCCATAATTCAAATCTGAAAAGTGGAAACTCAGTTTAACGCCTGTGTGAGTTGAAAAATTGCGGTGAGATTGAAAGTGATGCAAAAGAGACAACTTGAAAAGTCCGAAAGTCTACTGGAATTTTTTTTTTTTTTTTTGAAATGTTGAAAGTACTTCTAGAGTTATTTTCTCTTCGGAAAATAATGGTTAAAAGTTTTTCGACCTTTGTATTATAAACATCTTGTATTTCTGTCAAAGTTTTTCAAAATGTAATTTTCATTTAAAAAAAAAAATATCAAAAATCCGTGATTTAAAAATACAATAAAGAATTTTTTTAAAAACTTCTATCCTGGTTAACAACATTTTAATACGCAAAATATGTAATGCGACAAGCTACTCCAATCCACGTTGATTGTGCTAACTGACATTAAGAAGAAAAAGGTAATTAAGGGCATTCTGATATGTAATCATTGTTTTTATGTGCATATTTTTATGATTTGTTACAAAAAAAAAGTGTTAAAATAACGTAATGTAGTATGTCCTATATACGAGGGTAAGGTGTGAACTCAGCCTGACACAGAGATGGCTCTCCAATCAGCAAAAATTTATATTTCCTGCCTGTGTGCCCGTGTCATTAGTTGGTTTGACAAGTTTCAACTTGTTCTCTCAATTAGTTTTTTTACACGATTTTTGTATTAGACGTCTTGTGTGTTGCGTAGATCTGGTTAAGAACATTTTAATGCGCTCTACGTTAATTGCTCACAAAACATAATCTTTTTTGAAATCTAGTCTTTCTTTTAAGAAACACAAATATTATAAGTTCGGCAATCAAAGACACGCATGTACGGATTTTATTTAATAATAATGCATCCTAATTTTTGACAATGAAGTGAAAATTCCAAATACACTGGCCGTCATGACTGTTGAATATCCATTTCTTCTCAGAATGGGGTTAAAAACGTGCTAGAATTTGGTCGGAAACATGCTAGAATCTGCTTAGAAACATGTTAGAATCTGCTTGGAAATATAAGAAATTGCTTTTGCATGATGAAAATTTTGCTATTGCAAATGAAAATACTCATAATAGTTCCCAGAAAAACGAATATGAGAACTTTAAAGAGAACCTTCTTTATTTTAAATCATCATCTTTTGCAATCACTGTATTACAAAGTTGTTTTTAGTAAATATAATATACATTATATAGAAAACAGATAAAATAATCATACTATCATAAATACAAAGCAACAACGTTCAAAGTTATTCACAAAACGTACTTTTTTATCATTATAAATAAGAAATTATGATAAATATTTCATACATTTCATACTTATCTCGGTGATCTAACTTGAACTCTTGGATGTTAGCACCCATGCTGATAAATCTGTCCTCTATGCTTTATTAATACCATTTTTCAAACTACTGTAACATATTACCCTTCCCTTAGCTCGTCTATTTCACCACTAGAGGCAATGCCTATTCTCGAGCGTGGCAGAAATTGCTTTTTGCAAGATGTACAGATTTTTTTTTTTTTTTTTTTTTTTTTGTAAAAATTTCGCTTACCGGGCAGAGTCCTTCGCTCCGCCACTCTTTCTTTTCGTATCCCATAATTCAAATCAGAAAAGGGGGTACTCAGTTTAACGCCTCTGTGAGTGAAAAATTGCGGTGAGATTGAAAGTGATGTAAAAGAGACAACTCGAAGAAAAGTCCGGAAGTCTACTGAATTTTTTTTTTTTTAAATGTTGAAAGTATTTCTAGAGTGATTTTTCTCTTCAAAATAATGGTTAAAGTTTTTCGATCTTTGTGGTATAAACATTTGTATTTCTCACAAATATTTTCAAAAGTAATTTTAATTTTTTTTTTAAAAATGTATCAGAAATCAATTACTTAAAAATACAATTTTTTTTTAAAAAATTATTTATGTCCTGGTTAACAACATTTTAATGGGCTCCACGCTAGTCGCACGCAAAACATAGTCTCGTAAATCTAGTATTTTCTGTCTTTCTTTTAAGAAAGACAAATACGTGCATGTTCGGTAATCAAAGTACCGAATGTATGCATATACGGATTTTATTTTATTTAATGAAGAAAGTATCAAATTTTGTCAATAATTTCAATGTGTTCAACCTTTGATCTGTCACAACGCATGAAATCTTAGAAATTTTTTTTTTCTTTGGACTTTTTATGGAGGTTCGTGATAAATATTGTTCACTAATTCACAATTTATGATACTCTTAAACTGTAAATTCAAATACACTAGCCATCATGACTAATTAATTTCCATTTCTTCTCGGAATCCGGTTAGAAACATGCTAGAATCTGGCTGAAAACATACTTGAACAATTTTACATTTTTAGAGTGATATTAACATAAATATTGTCAATATTTTCATTTAATCAAGTGTTTTCTTTATAATAGATTGTTCAATCGCTTTTATAATCAATGGACGATAAAATCTGACAGTCATTTTTAAGTTTTTTTTGTTTGTTTGTTTTTATTAATTTCATTTAATCATGTACTTTTGTAAATAATTCGAATACTAAAGCTCTGGTGAATGATTTGTTGCTCGAAACAACGGTTTTAGAGTGGCATTATTATAATATCATTTTGTCAATATATTCATTTAATCAAGGGCTTTTATTGATTATTGCATATGATTTATATATCATATGATGCAAATATTAATAATAATATTATATATTAATGATAATATTATATATTATTTTTTTTAATATCTCAATAGGTATTTCATATACTTTGATATAACACTCCAAACTTGTTTCTTATGAGATACCCTCTTTCCAAAATTTTATTTTGGCGCTATATCAAGCCATTCTTTGTGCATGATGCAAGAGATACATTTTCAAATGACAAATTGTATAGTTTATATACCCTTCATATTTCTAACAGAAAAAGTGCTTTTAAATTTTAAAATTTCTTTCTATATGTTTTAAGTCACACTATTTTTAAAATCGAAGAACTAAAATATTTTTAACAATCTGATTATAATGCACAGCAAAAGAACCATTAAGGTAAATACGTTCTTTAGGTTACGTTCAAATATGCGCATATATTTTTTATAATATAGAGAAAGGAATTTATTTTAATGAAAAGTCTGATTTATTGAATTACCCCATGTAAGGGTTTCTAGATTATGTTTATTCTTTAGCTAGAAAACAAAGTGTTTAGCAGAAATGATACCCAATTTCACCAAAAACTGGATACATAAATTTATAATTTACAAATCAGAAGCAGGAAGTTAACAAACATTTCATATAAAAGAAATTTCAATTATTATTGCATGCCTACATAAAGTTAGTATTATGATGTTTGTGACTCTAACGGAATTGTTGAGTGAACAAATAAAATTAAAATTGCGAAAAGCAAGTATGAACACGTTTCTTCTGCTCAAATATTCCTTGAAAGTAGTAGAAAACCGCTTAAAGCACTACTGTAAAACTGAATATTTTATTACCTTGACGCAACGGCATAAAATAAAATAGCATAGGTTGACCCAAGTTGAAAGTTGAGATAAACTGAATTATTTTTGGTATGCTGATAGTTTAGAATCAGAATTTTTAAGATTTAAACTGTTTAGTTAATGATTAAATTTTGCTTTGTTTGCATAACATAATTTATATTTTATATTGCATTTTAGTATAGAATAGTAATTGTCAATTACCATTCAATTGTAGTAATTGTCTTTAAAATTTTAAGATATAATATTGCGAATTAAAGGCCTGATGACCGAATGGCTAGCGCTCTGGCGTTCGGGACCACAGGTATCGGGTTCAAATCCCGGTTTTGCCCATGGGTGTTTGTAGTGCTTCGGAATCACTTTAAACCGTAGTCGGGATAGATAGGATCGTAGAGCGTCCTAATAGGATCGTAGAGCGTTGCGGGGGGCATTGTTACTCCGCGTCCGTGGCTTGCCATGAAGTTACATGCGCCCCTGATTAATGCAAAGTGAGTAACGTCTGTGCAGCGCTTGCCTTAAGGCATTCAAGACATCCGTGTCTGTTTGCCAGCTGCATTAGAAAAAAATATTGCGAATTAAAAAACAAAAAATCATTATCATTGATTAAATATTTTCAATTTAATGGCATTTATCAAATGAGTTTACACATATTTGATATAATTATAAAGGTCCAAAGTAAAGAATTAATATGTTCATACGTGATAAATTGTGAATCTCAAATAGTTTTTACTTTTAAGGCATTTTTTTTCCTTCAATTTTTATCAATTTGTCATAATAAAAAATTGATAAAAATTAGTTGGGCATTAAGATACTTTGCGCAGTTAAACTTTCGTGATAAAGGTTTTTTTGTTTATTAAACCATCTAAACCATGGCCCATAAAAATTATTTATGGCTGAAACGTGCTTTCGATTTTAAATGTTTAAATTAAACCTTAACTGCTTTCTCCATATGAAAAGTAAACAATGATATGAGTCTTCTACCAATAGTGCCTTTTTTTTCACTTTTTATAAAAAATATACCATACAGATTAATTTTATGGTATAAAATTAAAAACTATTTTTTTTATAAATTATAAATTATTAATTATTTTTCTTATCTTAGATACGAATCAGGATTGATGATGATTTTTCGAATTGAATTTTATATAATATTAATTATTGTTCATATAGAAAGTTAAGAATTTAATCAATAGTATATTATTTTATCACTCATAAATTAAATTATCTAAATTCGAAAATATCATTAGTGATTTTCAGATTGATAAGCGAATATTTTTCATTAATTCTTGAAAGAGTTCTAATAAATATTCGACCCCACTACATAATGTTATCACGATTGCATCCTTGTTTATGATGTCATAATTCCTGTTATAGCAATTTTTTAAATTTTAAAATGCTTCTAATAATAATAAGTAATTGGTATAGAAATTATGCATTAGAAATAACCAACAATTTTACATACTTTTTATTTTATTAATATGTCTTCTGAAATATTCACTGATATTTTAAAAACATTTTTTAAATGGAAAATAAATGTTAAGAATGAAATTAATGTCAAAATCAAAATTTTAATATTTGTGTTTAAATATTTTATTTTTTTCACGCTGATAATCATCTATAATTAGTAGAAATATAATGTATAACATTCCTGCTTTTTTATATTTTTTTCATATTAATAATAACATATTTTGCTCTTAAAATATTAAACCTTTTTATTGGAGTTTCCCCACTAAATTTAAATATATTTAATTTGTACAAAAAAATATAATAAATAAAAATAAATAAAGTCCTGCTTCTTTTCATTTAGAATTTAAAAAAAAAAAAAATTATTGGGATAAACTGACCTTTTTTTCTCTCCATTTTAAAAAAAAAACACTGATAAGATTTTCGAAAAAAAAAAAATGACAATTTTAAAGTATAAATAATTTGTCTTAATTTAATAAAAATAAAAATTAATAACATGCGAAAAGTTCAAAGTATTGACCTAAATAATTTGAATTCATGACAATAAAACTTAATTCAAGGAATTTCCTTAGTAAAGAAACTTCAAACACCTGTTGACGAAATAATTACTGTCTTTCCAACGTCTGCCAATTCACGTATGGCCTAGTAAATTTGAGAATTTTGTTAGATTTGCAGTGGAGAAACCATTTCTGCCTTATAATTCTATTCTGTGGTGTTCTATTGAATTTTAAGAAATAAACGAAAGGAAATCCCATAATCCAAAGTCTATGTATTGTCTTTTTTGCCAGCTTTTTCAATTCCTTCTATTAGTTCACACTCTCCTATCTATATCTTGTTCAAATTTTCAATCGTTCATAAAATACTTTTTATTCATCCACTCAAGTTCAAATACATTTTTTTGAACTTGTAGTGGATGACACTTGATGTTAATACAGTTTTCCCAAATATTAATTCATTAATTCAATTTAATTAATTAATTTTAGTTTTTTTTTAGATTTAAGTCTACTAATAGATGGCGCCAGATAAACTTAAAAAAATGAATGAAAATTATTTATAAAGGACTTTCTGCAATATAGTGAAAAAAAAATGAGGAATTGACTTAATTTTTTTTATATTACTTGTTAAATATTTTTTCCTACTATGTAATGATAGGGTAAAGAAAGCAATGCCCCGCATTTGTATATTGTATAGGTTTGAACCAGACAAGTTAACAAGAGTCTCTGTCATAATTTCCAATACGTCTATTGCATTTTCAAAGCAAAGACTCTAACTCAAACCACATGCAGAAATCGAACTTGCATCTCCTTGCAGACTAATTATTACTAGCTACCATACTCTGCAAATGAAGTAGTTTTATAAAAAAATATGTAATTTAATTTATTTTGATAATATATTTATTTTATCAGTGGTAACAATTAATAGGCAATCTTGCATTAAATCAACTTTAAATTAATTAAAATCAAGAAAAGATTCCAAAATAAGTTATCTGGAAGTGTTTTGCAATTATCTCCAAATAACAATGAAAGGAATTTTGAACTTACTTAAGCGAATAGAAAGCGTTAAACCTGTTAGGTTTAGGACTTCAAAAGATTAACATTTTATTTTTTTAAATATTTCCAAGTGCTCTTTAATTAATGGTACATACAAAAATACACAGCCTACCACATAATATTTCAGAAAAGTAATTAATTTCCCCAAAATGTTATTGATAAAATAAGACTTCAAATACATACTCGATTTATTTAATTAGTTTGTTTTCGCTAGAGAACATATCAGAATCTGACACACGTCTGATAATTTTTTATTCCTATTTTTAAAGAAGACAAATATCAGAAACACTTATTTTTGATGTTGAATTTAGTTTTTATGCGAAATTAACAAAGAGTAAAATATTGATTGGATTTTCTTCAATGACCCATTAAATCTTTCAAAAATAAAAAACATAAATTATGCAAAATTCATATTTTTCTTTTAGTTTTGCCTTTGGCATTCAATTGAATATTCTTTTTCAAGACATTTAAGAATTTGCTGAAAACATTTCAATTTTTTCAAGAATTCATTTTTAACAGTTTTACTATTTTTAACAATGAATAATGCTTTCAGAACGCGTAGATAATGATAGTTTCCATGAATTCTAATTAAACCATATTCAAAAGAACTAATTAAGAAGTATATACGTTTAAAAATATACATAAAATAATCTATAATGACTTTTATTGATGTTTTTCGTTATTCTATAACAAGTAGTAAAATAAAATTTCATAAAGAGAACAATATTTATTATAATATTACTTATTTGCATAAAAAATTTCAGTTGTATTAACATAACAATTCTGAGTGTAACAACGTTTAAAAGAAAAATTGTAACAAATATTAATCTTTTATCATGCCAGAATGATACAATTTATCCATCCACAGTAAAATATCGTTCCCCTTACACGGCTGAACAATTCAGACAATGGTGATTTTCCTATTATAAATCACTGTATGTATTAACTTCCAATCGAAATGGGTTTTTCATAGCTGTCCATCCAAACTTCCAACCATTTATCCAATCAGATCTGTGGAAGTGAAGGTGAGGTCTAAATAATGCCTCTTCATACCACTCTCATTAATCTGTTTGGCTTGTTTGGAATTTTTCTTGGTGGATCTTTTCTTTTTCCTACTTTTTGCCTCCTTTTTTGTTCTTCCTCCACGTTCTATTTATCCATTCCCAATAGAAACACCTGACTTTGTTTATTGTTTCTTACTTCTCAGTATCCTTCCGTTTATAAAGAAAAGGAATCCCAAATGGGAGGATCTCTGGGCAGCTTTCTTTCTAAACAGTGTTGGTTACGGATAGGAACAATAAGAAATAAAATAAAAATAAAATCTCGTCAAACCAGAAGGGGATATTCTTATTTTGTTTGGTTTGTCAATCCAAATGCCGTTTTGACGACTTGGAGTTTCTTTATGTGGAAGAAATGGATTCTCTCTCTCTTGAAATGGAGGGAGATACAGAATTTAGCCTCTTTGCAGAAAATGTATACAAATAAGAATTATTTGAAGTTTGGTGAGGATTCCGGTAGTCTTGTATGAGTTGATTTTTTTATATTATATATATTCCGCTTTCGAAAGTCGAAATGCGTGGAATAACTTTTGAAACAGAAGTGCTTTTGCTTCTTTAGAACAGTTACTTAGATTGCTTTTTATTTAAGTTGGAATTATTATTTCTAAATCATGCTAGTATTCCAAGGTATAACTATTTATACTATTTTTGGTTTTATAAACATAGTTTATTGATTATTCTTTTTTCTATCAAAAAGCCATGAAAATGACTAACTAAAAAAAATAAGTGATGATAAGTACTAAAAATAACGATGCTTTTAGTTATAAACTGGTAGTTTAGAGAAATTGCAAAATTATGTTGCATGTAAAATTAAATAAAAAAAACAATGGAATTTTTTAAACTTGTTATTTGTGGTAATAAATCATTTAATTTATACGAAAAAACCACAACTAAAAAAACAAATTAATGTTTTGTAATTTTACCATAAAGAGGGGATAATAGCTATTACACATTATGCCATTGAATCAAATATATCAGGGTTGGTTTTTAGAACATTGTGTGAAATTGTATTGATTTTGTTTCTTGTAATAATATATTCCGCATATTATTGTGAAAGTTTATTCAAGTTTTAACTGTTTAAGATACCAAAATTTTCAGCATACACTGATATATTTTCTTTTAGCATGCTTAAATAAAACGACATATAGTAGATTAACCATCATATGATATGACAATTTCATTCACTTCAATTCAATTTCAGTATTATACTGAAATTCTTAAGGAGGCTATTCATAAAAAATAGATTTCATAACCGCATATATTATCATATTACTTATTTTCATAAAAAAATTTAGTTGTATTAACATGATAAATATCAACATTGTAAACAATTTTTAGAAGAAAAAAACTGTAAGATATATTTATTTTTTATTTTGACAGAATGATAAAATACAATTTATCCATCCACAGTAAAATAGTATTCCCCTTACACGACTAAACAATTCAGACAATGGTGATTTCCCCTATTATAAATCACTGTGTGTAATGCACTCAATTTCATTCAATTTCAATATTATAATGAAATTCTTAAGAATACTATTCATACAGAAAATTAACAATATGTATTATTGTACTAATGTTATGCATAGACAAATTTTAGTTGCATTAATATGATAACTATTTTGAATGTAACAAATTTCTAGAAGAAAAATTGTAAGACAAACTTATCTTTTATTATCTTAGAATGATACATTACTACTTCTCCATCCACAGTAAAATAGTATCGTTCCCCTTACACAGATGAACAATTCAGACAATGGTGATTTCCCCTGTTATAAATCAGTGTATGTATTAACTTCCAATCGAAATGGGTTTTTCATAGCTGTCCATCCAAACTTCCGGCCATTTATCCAATCAGAGCTGTGAGAGTGAAGGGGAGGGTCTAAATAATGCCTCTTCATACTACTTTCATTAATCTGTTTGGCTTGTTTGGAATTTTTCTTTGTGGATCTTTTTTTTTTTTCTTCTGTGCCCTTCTGTTTCCTCCCTTTGTTCTTTCTCCACTTTCTATTTATCCATTCCCAATAGAAGCGCCCTGACTTTGTTTGTCGTTTCTTACTTCTCAGTATCCTTCCGTTATAAGAAAAGGAATCCCAAATGGGAGGATCTCTGGACAGCTTTCTTTCTAAACAGTGATGGTTACGGATAGGAACAATAAGAAAAAAATAAGAAAATCTCGTCAAACCAGAAAGGAATATTCTTATTTTGTTTGGCTTTGTCAATCCAAATGCTATTTTGACGAGAGTTTCTTTATGTGGAAGAAATGGATTCTCTCCCTATTGAACTGGAGGGAGATGCAGAATTAAGCCTCTTTGCAGAAAATGTATATAAATAAGACTTATTTGAAGTTTGGTGAGAATTCCGATTGTCTTGTATGAGTTTTCTGTTTCTTGTAATAATATATTCCATTTTTGAAAGTCGAAATTCATGGAATAACTTTTAGAAACAGAAGTGCTTTACTTCTTTAGTATAGAACAGTTAATTAGAATTTTTTTTTTTAAGCTGGCAGTATTATTACTAAACCATACTGGTATTCCAACATGTTCCTATTTATACCAATTTTTGTTTTATAAATCTGGTTTATTGTTTATTCTATTTTATCGAAAAGCCAAGAGAATACATGAAATACTAAAAAATCACGATGCTTTTAGTTATAAATAGATACTCTCTGGTTTATGAAAATCGCAAAATTAATGTTGCATGTAAGAGTAATTTTAAAAAAATGAAATTTTTCAACTTGGTACACGTGGTAACAAATCAACAGTGCAAAACAACCACTTAGCCTGTATAAAATTAATGTTTCAACTTTTTTGTCTTATTTAGTAATATTAATTACAAGATAAGAAAAAATAATAATAAAATCTCATCAAACCAGAAAGGTATATTCTTATTATGTTTGGCTTTGTCAATCCAAATACCCGTTTTGACGACTTGGTTTCTTTATGTGGAAGAAATTGATTCTCTCCCTGAACTGATGCAGAATTTAGCCTCTTTGTAGAAAATGTATACAAGTAAGAATTATTTGATGTTTGGTGAGGATTCCGATTGTCTTGTATGAGTTGATTTTGTTTTTTATAATAATACATTCCATTTTCGAAAGTCGAAACTCATGGAATAACTTTTTGAAACAGCAGAGCTTTACCTCTATAGAACAGTTACTTTGATTATTATTTTTGTTTGTTTAAGGTTGTAGTATTATTATTAAACCATACTGGTATTCCAAGATATCCCTATTTATACTATTTTCGTTTTTTTTTTGTTTTAGAAACATAGTTTATTGTACATTCTATTTTATCGAAAAGCCCTGAAAATGAATGAAGTACTAAAAAAATCTCGATGGTTTTAGTTATAAACTGATACTCTATGGTTTATGAATATCGCAAAAATTATGCTTCATTTAAAATTAACTGTTTAAAAACCAATGCAATTTTTTTCAATTTGTTATTCAGTACTATATTTAAATTCCAAAGATGCTATTTATAAAAATATATATATCAAAACAACATATATTATCATATTACTTATTTGAATAAAAAAATTTACTTGTATTAACATGATAAATGACGGTGGTATTTCAAGAGTTGCTTTGTTTCTTGTAATGATATATTCCTCATATTATAGTGAAAGTTTATTTAATGTTTTAACTGTTTCAAATAAAAAAAATTTTCGGCATAACACTGATACATTTTCTTTTAATATGCATAAGTAAAACGGCGTATAGTAGTTTAACCATCATATGATATGACTCAATTTCATTCATTTCAATTCAATTTCAGTATTATACTGAAATTCTTAACAGTACTATTCATGCAGAGAACTTAACAATATATACTGTAATATTACTTATTTGTAAAAAAAAATTTTAGTTGTATTAACATAATAACAGTGTAAGATATATTTAACTTTATTATGCCAGAATGATAGAGTACTATTTATCCATCCACAGTAAAACAGTATCGATCCCCTTACACGGCTGAACAATTCAGACTGGTGATTTAAAATATATATAATATAAATCACTGTATATATTACTATTATAAATCACTGTATATATTAATTTCGTATCGAAATGGGTTTTTCATAGCTGTCCGTCCAAACTTCCGGCCATTTATCCAATCAGAGCTGTGGGAGTGAAGGGGAGGGTCTAAATAATGCCTCTTCATACCACTCTCATTAATCTGTTTGGCTTGTTTGGAATTTTTCTTGGTAGATCTTTTTTTTTTTCTTCTATTCCCTTTCAATTGCCTCCTTTTGTTCTTTCTCCACGATCTATTTATCCATTCCCAATAGAAGCGTTCTGACTTTGTTTGTTGTTTCTTACTTCACAGTATCCTTCCGTTATAAGAAAAGGAATCCCAAGTGGGAGGAACTATGTGCAGCTTTCTTTCTAAACAGTGATGGTTACGGATAGGAACAATAATAAGAAGAAAAATAAGATCTCGTCAAACCAGCAGGGGGATATTGTTATTTTGTTACGCTTTGTCAATCCAAATGCCGCTTTGACGACTTGGTTTCTTTATGTGGAAGAAATGGATTCTCTCTCTCTTGAACTGGAGGGAGATACAGAATTAAGCCTCTTTGCAGAAAATGTATACAGATAAGAATTATTTGAAGTTTGGTGAGAATTTCGGGTGTCTTGCATGAGTTGATTTTATTTCTTAGAATAATATATTCCGTTTTTGAAAGTCAAGATGCATGGGATAACTTTCTGAAACAGAAGTACTTTGCTTCTTTAGAACAGCTACCTAGAACAGTGACTGCCTTCTCCGTAATTTTTTTTGAGGAACTGCGTACTATTTACTTTGGATACGTTGCAGTCCTATCGCATTAGAACGTACTCGTAAATTATATATAAGCACATACAGATCAATCAATGTTTCAAATTTTCGCATATATCCAAATTTCCAGATTAACTTTATACTGAAATTCTGAAGTATGTCATTTATAAAGATAATATAATCAGAATATTATAGTGAAAATTTATTTAATAAGTAAACTGATTGAGATACCAAAATTTTGGCTAACGCACTGATATATTTTCTTTTTAATATGCTTAAGTAAAACGGCATATAGTAGTTTAATTATCATATGATATTACTCAATTTCATTCATTTCAATTCAACTTCAGTATTATGATGAAATTCTTGAGAATGTTATTTATAAAAAATAGAAATTATAACATATATTATCATATTACTTATTTGCGTCAAAAATGTTCTTGTATTAACAAGATAAATATCAACATTGTAAACATTTTCTAGAAGGAATATTGTAAGATGCCCATGATTATGCCAGAATGATACAATTTATCCATCCACAGTAAAATATCGTTCCCCTTACACGGCTGAACAATTCAGACAATGGTGATTTCAACTATTGCAAATCACTGTATGTATATTAACTTCCAATCGAATTTTTTTTTTTGTTTCATAAACATAATTTATTGTTTCTTATTTTATCAAAAAGCCATGAAAATGCATGAAATACTAAAAAAAAAAAAAACAATATGTTTTTAGTTATAAACTGATACTCTAAGGTTATAAAAATCGCAAAATTATGTTGCATGTAAAATTATCTGTTAATAAACCGATGTAATTTTTTTCAATTTGTTATTCAGTTACTTTACTTTAATTCTTAAAGATGCTATTTATAAAAATATATATCACAAAAACATATATTATCATATAACTTATTTGCATAAAATATTTAGTTGAATTAGCATGATAAATATCTACATTGTAACAATTTTTCAAAAAAGAAAAAAATGTAAGATATATTTGTCTTTTATTATCCTAGAATGATACAATTTATCTATCCACAGTAAAATATCGATACTCTTACACGGATGAACAATTCAGACAATGGTGATTTCCCCTATTATAAATAACTGTATGTTTTTACTTCCAATCGAAATGGGTTTTTCATAGCTGTCCATCCAAACTTCCGGTCATTCATCCAATCAGAGCTGTGAGAGTGATGGGGATGGTATAAATAATGCCTCGTCATACCACTCTCATTAATCTGTTTGGCTTGTTTGGAATTTTTCTTGGTAGACCTTTTTTTCTTCTATTCTCTTCTGATATGTCCTTTTGTTCTTTTCACACGTTCTATTTATCCATTCCCAATAGAAGCGCCCTGACTTTGTTGCTTCTTACTTCTCAGTATCCCTTCCGTTATAAGAAAAGCAATCCCAATTGGGAGGAGCTTTCTTTTTCTCAACAGTGATGGTTACGGATAGGAACAAAAAGAAGAAAAAATAAATAAAATCTAGTCAAACCTGCAGGGGATCTTTAGCTTTGTCAATCCAAATGCTGTTTTGACGACTTGGTTTCGTTATGTGGAAGAAATGGATTCCCTCTCTCGTGAACTTTAGGGAGATGGATTCTTATTCTTTTTGTTTTAGGGATTCTCTCTTGAACTGAAGGAAGGATGCAGAATTAAGCCTCTTTGCAGAAAATGTATATAAATAAGAATTATTTGAAGTTTGGTGAGGATTTCGGTTGTCTTGTATGAGTTGATTTTGTTTCTTATAACAATATATTCCGCTTTCGGAAGTCGGAATTGCTTGGAATAACTTTTTTGAAACAGAAGTGCTTTACTTCTTTAGAACAGTTTCCTAGAACAATGACTACCTTCTTTGTAATTTTTTGGGAACTACGTACAACTTTCTGTGGATACGTTGCAGTCCCTATCGCATTACAACGTTGTCGTAAATTGGATATAAGTACATGGAGATCAATCAATGTTTTTAAAATTTTCGCTTATAACCAAATTTCCAGATTAACTTTATACTGAAATTCTGAAGTATGTCATTCATAAAGACAATATACTTATCAGTATATTATAGTGAAATTTAATTTTTTAACTATTTCAGTTACCAAAATTTTCTAAATGAAACTGATATATTTTCTTGTAATTTACTTAAATAAAACGGCATATTTAATCCATGATGTGATACGACTTCAATTCAATTTCATTCATTTCAATTCATTAGTTATTGAAATTCTTAAGGATTACAATTCATATAGTTCAGAGAGCCTAAAAACATATATTATCATATTACTTATTTGCATAAAAAAATTTACGTGTATTAACATGATAAATATCAACATTGTAACAATTTTTAGAAGAAAAATTTTAATATATATTTGTGTTTTATTATCCTAGAATGAAATAGTATAATCTATCTATCCAAAGTAATATAACTTTCCTCTTACACGGCTGAGCAATTCAGACAATGGTGATTTCCCCTATTATAAATCAATGTATGTATTAACTTCCAATCGAAATGGGTTTTTCATAGCTCTCCATCCAAACTTCCGGCCATTTATCCAATCAGAGCTGTGGAGTGAAGGGAGGGTCTAAATAATGCCTCTTCATACCACTGTCATTAATCTGTTTGGCTTGTTTGGAATTTTTCTTGGTGGATCTTTTTTTTTTTTTTTTCTTCTTCTGTTGCCTCTTTTGTCTTTCTCCACGTTCTATTTATCCATTCCCCACAGAAGCGCCCTGACTTTGTTTGTTGTTTCCTACTTCGCAGTGTCCTTCCGCTATAAGAAAAGGAATCCCAAATGGGAGGCAGCTTTCTTTCTAAACAGTGATGGTTACGGATAGGAACAATAAAAAAAATAAATAAAATAAAATCTCGTCATATCAAAAGGGATATTCTTATTTTGTAATGCCGTTTTGACAACTTGTTTCTTGATGTGGAAGAAATAGATCCTCTCTCTCTTGAACTGGAGGGAGATACAGAATTAAGCCTTTTTGCAGAAAATGTATATAAATAAGAATTATTTGAAGTTTGGTGAGGATTTCCAGTGTGGTATTAATTTGTATGATGAGTTGATTTTTATTTCTTGTAATAATATATTCCGCTATTACAGTGAAACTTTATTTAATGTTTTTTTTAACTGTTTCTGAGAACAACAATTTTCGGCATAACACTGATATATTATCATATAAATATTTAAATAAAACGGCATATAGTTTTCATATGATATGACTAAATTTCATTATTTATTCAATTTCAGTTTATACTGAAATTCTTCGGATGCTTTTTTAAAAAATAAATATCATAGTAACATATATTCATATTACTTATTTGCATGAAAAAATGTATTAACATGATAAATATCAACATTTTAGCAATTTTTAGAATAAAAATTGTAATATATATTTGTCTTCTATTATGCCAGAATGATACAATACAATTTATCTTATAAAATATAGTTCTCCTTACACGGATGGACAATTCAGATTATGGTGATTTCCCCAATTATAAATCACTATGTATTAACTTCCAATCGAAAAGCTGTCCATCAAACTTAGGACCATTTATCCAATCAGAGAAATGAAAGGGTTAATGCCTCATACCATGTTATTCTGTTTGGCTTTTGGAATTTTTCTTGGTGAATCTTTCTTTTCCTTTTTTAACTTTTTGTTCTTTCTCCACGTTCTATTTATCCATTCCCAATAGAAGCTCCCTGACTTTTGTTTGACGTTTCTTACTTTTCTTTCCGTTTAAGAAAAGGAATCTTGAGAGGGCAGCTTTCTTTCTAAACAGTGATGGTTACGGATAGGAACAATAAGAAAAAAAAAATAATAAAATATCGTCAAACCAGAAGGGGATATTTTTATTTTGTTTGGCTTTGTCAATCCAAATGCCGTTTTGACGACTTGGTTTCTTTATGTGGAAGAAATGGATTCTCTCTCTTGAAATGGAGGAAGATAACAGAATTAAGCCTGTTTGAAGATAATGTATAGAAAATGAAAATTATTTAATGTTTGGTAAAATTTCTGGTGTTTTGAATGAGTTGATTTTGTTTCTTTTAATAATATATTCCACATATTATAGTGAAAGTTTATTTAATCTTTTAATTGTTTCAGAAACCAAAATTTTCGGCATAACACTGATGCATTTTCTTTTAATATGCTTAAATAAAACATCATATAGTAGTTTAACCATCTTATGATATGACACAATTCATTCATTTTAATTAAATTTCAATATTATACCGAATTCTTCAGCATACAATTTCTAACAAACAGCTAAGCAACATTTTGCCATATTAATTGATTTGCATTAAAAAATTTTAGTTGTATTAACATAATAAATATTCTGAGTGTAACAATTTTCTAGAAAAAAAATTGTAACATATTTATTTTTCTTTTATTATTCCAGAATGATACAATACAATTTATACATTCGTTCCCCTTTCACGGATGAACAATTCACACAATGATGATTTCCCTATTATTATAAATATAACTGTATGTATTAACAGTAGTAGAAATGGGTTTTTCATAGCTGTCTAGCCAAAATTCCGGCCATTTATCCAATCAGAGCTGTGGGAGTGATTGGGAGGGTCTAAATAATGCCTCTTCATACCACTCATTAATCTGTTTGTCATGTTTGGAATTTTTCTTGGTAGACCTTTTCTTTTTTTTCTTTCTGTTCTCTTCTGTTGCCTCCTTTTGTTCTTTCTCCACGTTCTATTTATCCATTCCCAATAGAAGCGCCCCTCACTTTGTTTGTTTTCTTACCTCTCAGTGTCCTTCCGTTGTAAGAAAAGGAATCCCAAATGGGAGGAGCTCTGACCAGCTTTCTTTCTAAACAGTGATGGTTACGGACAAGTACAATAATAAGGAAATAAAGATAAAATCTCGTCAAACCAGAAGGGAATATTCTTATTTTGTTTGGCTTTGTCAATCCAAATGCCGTTTTGACGACTTGAGTTTCTTTATGTGGAAGAAATGGATTATCTCTCTCTTGAACTCGTGGAATGATACATAACTAAAGCCTCTTTGCAGAAAATGCATATAAATAAAAACTATTTGAAGTTTGGTGAGGATTCCAGTTGTCGTATATGAGTTGAATTTATTTCTTATAATAATATATTCCGCTTTCGAAAAAGCCAAAATGGACGGAATAACTCTTTGAAACAGAAGTGCTTCACTTCTTTAGAACAACTACTTATTTTATTATTATTATTTTTTAGCTGGTAGTATTGTTTACTAAACCATGCTGGTATTCCAAGATATCTCTAATTATACTATTTTTTGTTTTATAAGCATTGTTTATTGTTTATTCTATTTTATCGAAAAGCTATGAAAATACATAAAGAATGTAAAAAATGTTTTGATGATATTTTTCTTTATAAAGTGTTATTCTATGGTTTATGAAAATCTCTGAATTATGTTGGATGTAAAATTAATTAAGAAAAACAATGAAATGTTTTCAACTTTGTCCCAGTGGTAAGATAAATAATTCATTTAAATTATAGGGCAAAACAACCACTTAACTGATAAATTAGCTACACATTGTGTCATTGAATGAAACATATATGGGTTGGTTTTAGAACATCGTGTTATTAACAGTGATTACCTGAGAAACAGTAATGAATTAGTTACATCCAGCTTTAATAAGTACTTGTCCGATTGAAAATGTGCACTTCAAGCAAAAGGCAATTTGTTAAGATGGTTGTTTGATCATTCTTAACAACGGTATACAATATAGGGTTGGATTATACTACCAGAAGTGTATTAAAAAGGAGGATTTCAATCCGTAAAATAAGCTGAATATAGTGGCCTAGTAATATTCTCAATATACAATATTCTTAATTGCTTATGGTGCATTATCTCACTTACTCGTCGTTCGTATTACGCTGTATCCGGCTTTAATAAGCACTTGTTAAATTAATGTTGTCTTCAAAATAAACATTTCAAACAAAAAGCAATCTCTTAAGATGGCTGTTTGATAATTCTTAACAACGGTATATGATATATTGTTGTTGGATTATATTATCAGAAATGTGTTCAAGTAAGATTTCATTCCCTAAAATGAACTGAATATAGTGTCTCCTAGTGATGTTCTCTATATACAATATTCTTAATTGTTTATGGTGCACTATCTCACTCACTCGTTGTTCGTATTACGGTCTGAAAAGTAATTAATGATACTTATATGATGGTTAAGGGTAATTACGTCACGTATATTCAGCTATCATGTTAATACAAGAAATTCTACGATTACAAAAATAACATATATGATGCTATCTGCTCGTCATTTTTGTACCCATGTGCTCAATGTACTATAAACTAAAATATCAATAATTTAGAGGTAACTTTTGAAACAGTAATGTGTGATATTTGCATTTCGCATATCAGACACCATCCAGCCAGTCAAAATATTTATATCAGACATACAAATATTATTATAATATTCATCTGGCAAGCTCGGCAGATGATGAAATTAATGCAGATCCGTCGTACTTTGTAGTCTAATGCTAGATTTTAAATTTACCAAGATTTTCTTCCATCCACTGATTCTACATTTGAATCCTTTTATAGCGTTATGGCTCATTGCCGAGTCAATATTTTTGTAAAAATATTCCTTTAGCTTCCATAAGACGAAAATATATCCAAGTGCAAATTCTGTAGCCTGCTTACATGAATAATCAAGATGTTTAGTAACCCCAACTGATAGTGATCAACTTAAAGACGACATAAATATTTGCCAAGATGAGAGTTTTATTAATAATATCCGCATGAATTTTGTTGCATCGAGGCATTCTGAATTTCTTATAATTTGCATTCTATTTCACATAAATTCCAATTTGATCTGTCGAGTA
The DNA here is from genome assembly GCA_021605095.1 of Caerostris extrusa. Taxonomy (NCBI): domain Eukaryota; kingdom Metazoa; phylum Arthropoda; class Arachnida; order Araneae; family Araneidae; genus Caerostris; species Caerostris extrusa. Next base: position 58,876 of record BPLR01001057.1, read on the forward strand.
CTTCGTGATGTTATAATATTTATAAATCATTGTCAGTATGGTTGGATTGAGATACTTGAGGCGCATACTTTTATACATATTTGCACAAATACCACACATATTTAGATACATACAATATTACCACAAAATTTAAAGTAAAAGAAGTTAATTAAAGCTTCGTGGAAGGACTCCATTTTTCAATTAGAATTCGGTAGGAGCGCTGAGTTGAGCAAAATATATGTCCTTCTCAAGAGAGAGTCTGTAGGCCAATTGGCTATTTGTCCTGAACGCCACAGCGGCCGTTCGTTCTTGTCAGGGTTTCAAGAGGGTTACAAAATGCAAAATATAAGTAAACAAACATCTCTTCATTGGCGTGAAAACCCCATGGTCGGCCAACCTGTAGGGCTATTGGCAGTAGATCTACTAGCAGCTGTTTTCCTTTTATACAGTAGGGTTGAAAACCCTACGCCCAACGATCAACAGTCATATTAGACCTGACCTAAGGGTTTGAAGTGAATTCTGAACCACTACGAACATCCATGGCACAGCCTGTGGCACCGAGTGCCAGACACTCAACCATTAGACCCCGTTAAAAAAACTAGCGAATTATGTGAAGAAATATTATAAAAATTATTTATTATTTTTGTCATTCTAAATTTTTTTATAATGATAAATTATTAATTTCAAGCAATTTGTAATTTGTTCTTTAATGAATAATAAATATTAAAAATTTTGTCCAGTACTAAAGTTATGTTATTGTTATATTTACAATGTTTAATAATCTATTTTTTTTTTTTTTCTATTTTTACAGAATTTTCATGCCTACTGCTGTTCTTGTGGTGAATAAGTAGACATAATTGCAGAAACTATTCATTCTAGAATTCAGCCGATCAAAATATTTCAGAACCATGATATCGCTTTTGACGTTCATTTGTATTTTGGTAAGTGTTAATCATTTATTAGAGAAAAAATGCTTGCTTGTTTATAAAATAACTTTATTCATTTTAGGAATAATTGCATGTTTAATTAATTCGAGATGTGAGTAATGTATTTATTAAAGGATAATATGTATTAAATGTCATGCGTTAAATGATAAAGGAAAATACCAACTATTTAATAAATTCGTTCATTTTTATTTAAAAATATATTTTTAAACATGAATTTTTCAAAATATTCTTTGCTTAAATATTTTCTTGAGGAAGTTTAAATATTTATTGAAAAATAAATTCTTATTTATAATATTAAAAAAAAAATTTTCAGTTAAAATAAAATGTGACGAATCTTCCAAAAATATATTTTAACCTCATATATGGAAAAAAATTAGTATTTTTATAAAAAAAAAAAAAGAAAGAAACATTTAAAGAAATATGGGCTGTAGATTGGTATTTTTATTTTAAAAATGATTTATTTTTTCTTAATGCCACCGATAAAAAATTTGGGAATTATTTTTTTCGTTCTTTTACTGTAAATTTTTAAATATTTTATTTAGGACTTAATACTTTTGATTCAATATTTTTTAACATATCAGTATATATACCATTATGTGGCGCCATATCAATATATAACTATAATATAAGCATGTAAAATATTATCTATATTATATACGTTATTTTATTTAAATAATATTTTTAGATGCATAAATGATAACATTTCTCCTTTTTTATTTATTAAAATTAATTTTTTTAGTTTCAAAGTAAACCAATAATTTAAAAAAAAACAAGAATAGATATTTTTTTTTTTTCATGTAGTCATAAAAATAGATGTAAACCTTCAGAATATTCTCTTACTTCTAAAGAAAAACTCTTTTTTTTATATTATTATTTAGTTTTAATCATTATTTTTCATTATTATTTTTCAAATGTTTAAATATACTTGAAAAGCATTCAAGTTTCAATCTCAACGTTTTTAAAACTAAAATCTATTTTATTATTTTCATAAAAACTATTATTTTTCCTATTCATAAACATTTCTCCTTAATGTAAAATAAAAATGCCAGAAGTGCATTTGGAAAATTCCGAGAACATCGAAATTTTTCTTAAATTATAAAAGTAGGAGAATTGGAAAAAAATGAAAAATGCATAAAAATGAAAAGGATGGTAATGGGAAAATAGGGTTGAAGCAGAATATATAAATAAAATTTTTTTATTAAATTCTGAATAAATCTCTTTAATCCTAAAATATAAAAGAATATTATAAATACTAAACTAATGCAGATGCTAATATTGTGTATAAAGTAAATGTACTGCATGAATTTTTTATTTAAAAGCATGTATTTTTAAACATCATTTAATAAAATATTTGTAAATTTTTATACATGGATATAAATATAAAGCTAAATTTTTCTTGAAATCTTTTATATTTTTATTTGTGTTTTATATTTTTATATTTAATCATTTTGTATTTTATAATATTTATCTTTACAAATTTTATTTAATAATTTTGTATTTGTTCTATACATATTTTCCATTTATTTATAAATAAGAGATGTGTAAAGCTTGGTGTATAACATTTGGTTTAGAACAGAGGTTGGTTCGAAACCTGTCAACAGATTTTAAATTCTAATGTATAGGAATGAACGAGATAAATCCGGGGTAGGCTGGAAAACCTTTTGATTAGATTGAGTGACGCGCTTTGGTCTTGCATATTTGGTATTCAACATAACAGTCATGGGAATGCTGCTGTAAATTGTTTATAATATTATGGGGTACATTAAAATTAACTTCGGGGTGGAGTACATTAACTTGGTGGAGTACATTAACTTCCTCTTCTAGTCCTCATTTTTTTGTACTATGTCCCCTGAATAACATTCTATATGTTATTGTTGCTGTCCTCATGGTATCAGGGAAGGCAGCTTCTGTTGTGATGGGCACCCGCAGGTAAAAGTCTGACTTGACTTCTTGTCGCTGAAGAAGAAGGGCAATGTCTTCCGGCAGGACTTTTAGAGGGAATTACACCGCATTTACATAGCGTATGTGAGAAAACCCGAGAATTCCCATCAGGTAGTGGAGTAAGGAGGCACGATGATAAACATCACAAACGCCATCGTGTCCCATCGTTTTTTCAAACAGGGTTTACAACAACCTCTAACCTCACCTTAATGCTCACCAGCGGCGCACTATGCCATTGAGCCATGAATCGGGCAATGTTTTGTATACTATATATAAAAAACCTTTTGTATCTAAAAACATTGCCCGACATAACTCAGTAGCACACACATATATACACATTCAGTATAATAATATAAATGGTATATATGTCCTTTCAGTAACTAAAGACATATTCGCATACAAGTGACGCTTTAAATAAAGCTGCATCTAAATATCATCTAATAAATATTCCACAATCACAGATAATACTTACCATTCAAATACTAATACATGGAGAGTTAGCGATTTTTTTTTTTTTAAAAAAATATTTTCATATTCTCAACTCATTCAACATTTTTAAATTGTCGTATTTAGTTTTCCAATGCTAATTAGCTTATGCATAAAAGTGTTCTCAAGGTTTTAGTTTTACAAAATAATAATTAACCATTTAATTACCACTGTAATTAAAGCTGATGATAATAAAAATAATATACCCTGGTACGTTAAGTTTCATGCTTTAAATTAGCATACAGGGTGGTTCAAAAACTTTGCATTCGTAAAAGCAATTAAGTAATTAGCAAAATTTAAACTACATTGAATTTTACGTGATTTTCTTGAACTAATTATTGTTATGTTAAAACTGTAATTAGCCATCGCTTCAAATGTAATTCTGTTAATTTTGATTGACATGTGCATAAAACTTCTGACAACTGAAATGAATTTTACCTTCTTATTTCACAAACTTATTGCATTTATTATTTTTCCAATTCTTAAATAACTTTAATCGATGTTTTATTCACCGTTTGAAGTATTATAAATCTGAGTTGTTTATATTTATGAATAAGTATTGGAAATTTTATATTTATTAGAAATTTGCAGAAAAAAAAGTATTTTATCAAAATAATTTGAAAATTTAATATTTTGACAGTTAAGTTACAAAAAGTCTTTACGCATTGCCTCGAAGTTTTGATTGGTTTTTTGTCGCTCTATGGTCCTCTTGTGCATTCGTGGTTTAAGCAGACCGGGACCTACAGTTTAAAGGGGATTGTGAACCACTAACAAGCATCCATTCGCCAGTATTCAAACCTGAAGCCTATGATACTAAAGGCCAGGGGGCTAGCCACTTGGCCAAAATTCAAAGTTTGAAGGTTATTTGTAACATTTTCATAAATCTGTAGGAAAATTATTGAAGTAGCATACAATGTTAAATTGAACATTTAAAAATTGAAATTACAAATAGTTAAAAAGAAGACTCGTATTTTAACATTAAAAAATAATAAATTTAGTTTATTGAACATACTAAAAATATGAGTCACTGTATTGTGCTGTTTGTGCATGCGCAATTTCTGTAAATGCGATTGATTTTTCTCATGTAACTTATTTCGTTCCCTAACTCACTGGCGCTCAATGTTACAGGTTTCGATTTCGAGAATCGGAGATGCCATGGATGTATGTAGTGGTTCGGAATCTTTTTAATAATACCGTAAGTCCCTGTCTAATATGACTGCAAAAAACCATAGGTCCCTGTCTAATATGACTGCAGAGTGTAGGGCTGACAACCCTGAGCTGTAAAAAAGAAAAACATCACCTCGCCCCTGTCAACGGCCATGGGGCTGTTGCATCAATGAAAAGATCTTATTTGGAATAAAGTTTTGATATTTACAGATTCAATCCATTACTTATGAGGAAAATACAATTGACAAAAATACATTTGTAAATTCACATGTAACAATATTAAAACATACAGTCATTACTAATAAAATTAGAAATTGTAGTACATGGCAGAAAAAACAATTTTTAAATGGAACCCAGATTCGCTATCTTGTATAGTAGCTGAAGAAGAATAAAGTAAGAAAGATATACCGATGTACTTCTATGAGTGTGTTTAGAAACAACTGACACATGAGAAATATGTATTATCTCATTATCTTAAGAGATTTCTTATGTGGAATTACTCTTTCTGCGGAAACATGATTTTTTGCAATGAGATTTGCCTGGAAGTATATTGGTGCATGGTACTCTAATACATTGAAATGGCCATAGAAGTCTTAGAGATAAGATTAGAGAATGGGAAGGCCACATCCACCACATCCAATCAACTGCTTGGGCTGTCAGAGGAAATTTTACACTTCAGCAGAATGATGCAACACTCATTAGCCATAAGATCTTCTTGTCGAGGTAATACCCTATAATAGATGAGTAAACACTTACATCAGATCATAAGCTGAATGCGTTCTTCACATACTACTGCATAATATGCTTGTATAAATTTCTGTTTAACTAAGTGGATTGAAATGTTATGTTCACAGAGAAAAGTGTTTAGCTTGACTGCACTGATCGTCTTCCAACTGTCGTCCATCGTCTTCCGTTGTTAGAATAATCAAACAACCATCTTGTCAGATTGCCTTTTACTTGAAGCGCATATAAGTTCAATGGTGTCATGTTTGAATACAATGGTGACATTCAAGACATGATACCAACATGATACCATGAACAAGTACTAATAAAATGTAATAAAGTTCGGATGTAGGTAGTTCATTACTCTTCTCAGGTAATCACTGTCAAGCATACAATACGCTCAAAAACCAACCTATACATATTCTAATTAAATGACACAATGTTTTGACACTATAGTACATGTCAATACCACTTTATACATTAAAGAATTTAATTGACAATTACATTTATTTGTATTTCCACATCAAATTCTAATAAATATGCATAAACTGAGATTAACATAGCGACACGCGCACAGAAAATGTTTAATAGGCATTTTGATAAGATAAAAAATGCATTATTTACTAAATTTAAATATGTTAATTTTAGTATATAATTTAAATATGTGTTTTCCTAAAACATATTAAACCCAAAAATGTGTGTTTAGACCCAAAATGGGATTCTTATATAATTTTACAAATTTTTTTTTGACAAATTTCAAAAATTTCTTTTTTAAAACTTTTTAGACGTATTATATTGGATTGCATAAAGATGGAATAGTTACTGAATTTTTCTAACATCAGAAATTTTTATTAAAAATAATGTTTCATATTTTAAATTTTTAAAAACTAGTAGACATTTGTAGAAAATATTTAATCATTTTGAGATCAATTCAAATGTTACAATAATCGACATATTATGTAAATATACCTTGCATAAATTAAAAGTTACCTTTACATAAATTAAAAAGTTCAATTTATAAATTTCGTTTAATGATTGAATTGTTGACCAACTTTGACGTAGATAAATGAAAATTCATGGAATTAAAAGTATGGAAGCAAAGAACATGTAGTATTTAGAAATTAATCATTAGGTTATGAATGCCATTTGCAGTTACAATAGTCCGAAGGGAATCAAAGGACTACACCTTGGATATACGGATACACCATGGATTATTTTTGCATTACATAAAATGGTGGAAGAATAAGCAAGATCGTTAAATATTCAACCTCCTTTCATCAATCAGTCCTGTTCCTCATAGGAACAAGTTTCAAATCCCAGCATTATCTGAAAATCTGAGTTTGCATTCAGAAAACTATGCCAGAGATTTACAATTAAAGTGCAGAAAACGACGACAATAAAGACCTAGATTTAGGTGTTAAAGTTTCAGTAACCTCTTAGAATTAATCAGTTTGTACTCGATGATCTAGTTCATGATCTAGATTTTCAAAAGAAGGCACTAGATTAAGTGCTAGGCAAGTTTGGCACCTAGATTAAGGTGGTTGAAATCTCCCTTGAGAAAAGAACTGTAATTATTTCTTATCAAGAGCAACTTTTTTTCATTCCTTGTTCTTCTTATAATGCACTTTTAGTGTATTGTACCCATGTTGATTCTTTACTGAATGGACTAGAAAAAACATCATGATCCTAAGCGGAGAATGCTTTATAGATTCATGTATACTGCTTAAAAGCGTGTTTTTTCATATTGGAAATTCCTCAAATTTCTCTTGCCTACGCAGGCTATATGAAAATGACGTATGACAAATTGAAGATTTTGCTATCGAAGATACAATATCAACATCATTCTTGGAAAATATACTGCGTTTTAAATGTTATAGCTCTTTTTTAGGCATTCAACATAAATTTTCTAGTTTTCTATATGAGTGGATAGCAGAGATCACAAAAATCATTTTGTTAGAAAGTAATGGCCAAAAAGAAATTTGATATTTGGACAAAAAAACAAACGTCTCAACAACTTGTAAATCCTGAACACGTATATCTTTCTTCCTTACTCATCCAAGCCGGACTAATAAATTTTGTTAAGGCGATGGATAAAAGTGGCCAGATTTCCTGTATTTAAAGAACAAATTCCAGAGCATCAATCAGGCTAAAAAATGGGCCATATTTGTAGTCCAATAAATATAAGAGCTTATGAAGATATTTTTATTTGGAGGAAAGTTTGAATAAGGTTAAAAAGGCTGCATGGAAATCGTTTTAAAAGGTCGTAACTGAATCTTTAGCTTCTAAATATCTGTTAACTTTAGAATGCATGTTTTAGAATTCCTTCAAAATTAAAAAGCTCTGGGATGTAACATGTCCCTAAAAATACGTTTTCTGGATTCACACTTGGACATCTTTTCTGAAAATCTCGGCGCTCTAAGCTACGAACACGGTGAGTGATTCCATCAAGATGTTTCAGCAGTGGGAAAATGTCAGCAAAAAAAAATGGAATCCAAATATGCTGGCAGACTATTTGTTACTAAAAAGGGTTGCTGCTCCATCAAAATACAGTAGAAATTCGTTAAATGCTACCTTTTTGATTTATATTAAAAACGTTAAATAAAACTATCATTTTTTACAATTAAATGAGATTTCAATTTCGTATAACAAAAAAAAAAAATCTTCCTCTTGTTACAAAAAAATGCCATGCAAATTTGAAATCAAAGTAAAATATTCCATAACAAACATACATTCTAATTAATTTAAGACACAAAAATTAAATTTGTCGATCTGTAAAATATATTGTAAATATTGCTTTTAATACCTTATAAAAATGTAAACAACTGATGAAAAAAAAATTATTTTATTAATATGTAATAAAAGGCACATTGTGTTACGCACATTTCTTTCCATATACAATCAATATTCATTTCAACAACAACATATCATCATACCAAAAATTAGTATATTAATTTCCTCATATAGTACAGCATTCTTACAAAGGAAATAACTGCAAAAATCCTACTATAGCACTACAAGCTTGCTAAGAATTAGAGAAATATCCGTGTGATTAAAAATACTTTACTATTTTTTCTGTATATCAAAGAGCTTTATAGTTCCATTTATGTTTACATCCCACTGCAGGAAGAACAAATTCTTTCAGCGAGTACTTTTAGAAGTAATAGCAAGTGCTTGATGTATTGAAGAAAGTGTGGAAAAAACACACAAGTCAGTTTAACTGCCAATACGAGACGTTTATTTACATACGCCATCGAGTCTTCTTGTTTCAAATACGCAGCGACTTAAAAGGAACTGCAATAGATTTGAAACTGAACCTCTTTACACTAGCTGCGCGATTTACCCCTAATTAAAATTATTTTTGATTAAAATTTCCTTTTTTTCACAAGTCTTTGAAATAACTATTTTATGTAATTTTTTATAAACTCTTATAGAAGATAGTCTTTTAATTTTTCTATTAATCATACTTCCGTTATATTTTCAATATTTTGTTCATCATCATGCTATCATCTCCATTCTAATCACATTACTTTAAAAGCAGACAGGACAAAAGACTTAATGGATAATACTAACAATTATCCAAGTGTGTGAATAATTGCTTGATTAAAAGCATTCTTTTTGCCAAAGGCAAACAGAGGATCCTTAATAAGTAAATTATTCTGCACCTAGATTTCTTAATTAATCTAATGGCAAAATTAAACGCAAAGAAAATCAGATTTCATAATTAATTGGCATAGTTATATTTTCCCAATTTCTTATGGAATGAGAATTTAAGTTCTCTTAATCATAGAGTAAAAAAGAAATGTTCTTTAATTAGTAAATTATTCAATTCATTGAATAGTTCATTTTCTGAACTTAAATTCTTTTAGGAAAAAAATATTTAATGCCAATGTATTATCTTTTAATGACATGTTCAACATTTTTCTTTCTTTTATTTCCAATCTGTGCATTTAGTGTTAGTTAATCGGAATTATGAATCGAACTTATCACAAAAGCAAGGAGATTTATTTTTGTTTGGAGTTCAAAATATTTTTTATCTAAAAATTTTTTTATTTAAATTTTTTTTTTTTTTTTTTGCTGATTAAAAATTAGTAATTTTACAGAATTTTAACAAGAACTACATAATTATTAGTATTTTTTTAGTTATCATTTGCCTTCACCGTTAGTATTATATATTAAAAGTATTATATATTACCTACATATACCGGTACATATTGTTTTTTATATATACAATATATATAAACATTGGTATATTGTTTTTATATATAAAAGTCCCTGTTACATCGTTTACAAACATTAAATGTGTTCGTATGTTTAAAAGCAGGGCTGAGGAAAATTAGTTTTTCATAACGAAGTTCTTTTTACAATTTCAAAGATGTACTATTGAACTTAAGACATTCTTATGTACTCAGTGAAAAATTTCAGCAGGTGGAAGTGGTATTTACTGCTGCTATATCATTCTTTCATATATTTCTTCAAACGACTTTAAAAATTAAAAATATTGAATTAACAAGTACCAAAATATTATAGAATAGTTTAAAATTCTCGCACAATGAAAGTGCATTTCAAAGGGCCAAGTAGAATATATCGGAGCAAAGATGCTATGGCCATGCAGCAAAATATACTTTTAAATCTTTTTTTTTTTTTTTTTTTTTTTCAGTTCTAGAATAACTCCTCTCAATGTTATCTTCTTTCATTTTGAATTTTTGAATTCGCCATGAACATTTTTGGACAGTACGCCTGTTTTTCCAGCGGAAAATATGACAAATTATCTCACGAGTTTCCAGGAACATGATGCTGAAAAGCAGTAACTTGATTTTGGTTCCACTAATGAAAACGGTTGAATTTTCTCGTCTCCCGGCCATCTTAACATTTAATTTTAGCATTAAATAGGTGGTCAGTGTAAATTTTGAAAAATAAGAGTTATTTTGTAAAAGAAAATATCATTTTGAGTTATATTTTATAAATTGACTCTGTATTACTTCTTTCAATTTTGAATTTTTGAAATTAAAATCGCTCAGACTTCGGACTTAAAGCCAACTTGATTTTGCTGATTCCTCATTTTTTTAAAAAAGAGAGTTATTTTTTAAAAGTAATATTTTATAACATACTCTAAATTAAGATATTTTCAAAAGACCTTTAAAGAAAAAGTTATTTGTATGTCAATCACTATGGTAATCAATTGATTATTTAAATTTTTTTTTGCAAAACCAAAACAAAAAATGAATGTAACATTTCCTTATTTTAATAGAATAATAATGTTAAAATTTTTAAGATTTTTTTAGAATAATAATGTTACAAATCACTATGTATTGATATTAGATTACTATTGTATTATTAATTTTAGGCATCATATATAATCTACTATAATGGCTAAAATATTTAATTTTGGTTACACAAACGATTAGATATTTAACTAATTTTTATTTTATGAAATTAATTTTGATGTATTCTATTAAAGTTATCAAATTTATTGCCGATTGAATAAGTTGAGTTATACAAAGCAATTCTAAATTCAAAGAATCTTAATTTTATTTACATAATTAATAGTTTTATTTTTGTGTTAAATCTACATGTTAATAAAAAATTATTTTTATGTAATTCCATACTTGATTGCTGGTTTGACATACGCTATAATACGTATAGTTCAAAGTGGCATGATAACAGCCTCATTTTGTACTAGCTCGTTTCGTGTAGGCAATATTTTTCAGCATTACCTTTTGTAAGATATATATGTACCAAAAACTGATTTAGTAATCTTAAGTTGCATTGAGGTATTTGTTGTTATCACCTGAACTTTTTTTATGCTAATTTCTAGCTTTTATAATTTTTATCCTTAGAACATTTTAACCTGCTTTTAACTGTTTTTGTTACGAATGTTCTGGTCTCTTGCCCTGTAATTTTGATTTGTTTTAATGTTCTTTTGTTTCTACGGTAAGTAGCCAATTAGTATGGATTGAGTGCCAATAATGCCATAGATAATAACAGCAACAACGTTTTATTGTAATGAAACCCTTTTAGAATACATTGATTTCCATAATTGTGGAGGACGAAATATTTTAAAAATTATTTAATTTTTAGAAGACTTGTTATAAATCATAATTAAAACTAGGAATCAATCTCACATCAGAAAATAAATGTTTTACTGAAATGTCTTATGTTTATTGATAAATATTGATTGAAAATCCATTTCAGAGCTTAGATATATATAATTTTTTTACCTAATTACATGTCTTATTGAACTATTTAATTAAATCATTACGAAGCTATTTTAATTGAAACTACCATTTTTTAGGTAAAAATTTATTTTAAAGTTTAAATTTTGATATATATAAAATTTATTAATATTCACAATTTTATCTTCTTAATGATACCTTACCTATTCTACAATGATATCTTATTAATGATACTCCATATTCACGATGATATCTTATTAATGATACCTTTATTCATAATGTTATCTTAATAATGATACCTTATTCATAATGTTATCTTATTAATGATACCTTATTCGCAATGATATCTTATTCACAATATTGTATTAATGATATATTATCGCATTAAATACATGATTTTAGGATTTTATCGATATCTATAAAATCTGTTGTATTTCGGATCAATTCTATTATAGAATTCATGATTTAAATTTAAAAAAAAAGAAATCTTTTCAGCATTGCACAGTGATCGATATTCGAGTGAAGAAAACCCATCGTTAATGTGTCCAACACGATATTTTCGAAGAACTTAGTGTTTTTCATTTCACATAATAGAATCTTTAAGACCCTAACACACGTAAATACGCTATTTTTATATATAGCGAGAAGACACTAAATGGAAATCGACGGCCATGAAAGTCATTTAAGGAATTGACGGCTTAACCTTGAGCTCTTTATAACTATGCTGGATCGGTTTCCCGGTTATTTTCGAGAAAAATTTATACTTTATGGCGGTTTATCGTTGGTTAGGTTGAATTTATTGACTGGTTTACAAGCGTGCATTTACACAAACTAGGATTTATGAAGGTCGCGTTCGGGCCATAAATGTTTTTTTTCTTTAATTTTTCTTTACTTAAAGTGGAATAAAAAGATATTTTTATCCCTGTAGACTTTAATTTGAATGTTTATGGACATATAATGGCAGAACAGAACATTGTCTTTTTATAATTGTAAACGTGCATTTGAAAGTATTATGAGTTATAAAAAATATTAAAATATTGTAAAGTGGAAATATTAGTGGGTATATTTAAAAAGTTGAAATAAAAGGGAACGACATTTCAAAACGAAAAAAAATATTTAAATTTTCTTTTTAAATATTTTTCAAATATAAAGGCTTATTGCACTTAGAGATGAGTGTTGGACCTTTGTCAATAAATGTATTTATGACCTCGCAGGAACTCTTAATTATTGCCGGGGACATTAAGGTTATTCGAATTAAGCTTTGTTTCTCTTTTAACGCGACAGGAATCACCTATCAATTGAATCTGTTGACATATGACAACGCATTTCCACATAGTCGCCCATCACATAAAGGTATATTAATGAAATGCAAGTGTTTTTGTTCCATCTCATCAAAGATGTATCCACCTGGTGTGGTCATCTTGTACTTCATCACCATCCTTGTAATAAGCTTATTCAAGTACTTAAAAGAAGTGCTTACTATTCAATGCTTAAAAGACGTACTTATTATTCAAGTGCAATAAAAAATAATGTTACTTGGTAGTTACGAGCTACGTGGAGATTAATTGATTGTGTCCACCTAAAGACTAGAGAAGATGTTGAATGATCTTGATGCTTTTTCAAACCATTCAATAATCATTATGTAGTAAGGATTGCTGTTTGGTTGCAATATATTTTTTTTAAATTTTTCAAAAAGAACTATATATCAAAATTGTCGAGTTTATATCGATTTTGAATATCATTAGCAAACAACTACCACAGGTTTCAACGTCTCACCATAGAAACTATGCCATTATGGCAATTAATTTGGCATTTAGACATGATACAGAGACACGAATTTTTTATTGACATTTAACGAAGCATTTAGGACATGAATTGTTTACAGAGCAGTGATTTCCTTTGATTCTGGAATTATAATTTTAAACCTATTTTCCGAATAATCTTTCATAGCTTGAATTTACCAGAATTTCCTATGGATAGTTTATTTATTGATTTTATCTCGCAAAAAGTTTTGTACATAAGAAAATAAAATAATTTAATAAATAATAAATTGCAAATAAAATAATTTTTAGAGGGGGAGACCATGTACGTGAAGACAAACAAAAGAGATATACATCATTAAAATTCTCTTTCAAATAATATTGTGAGAATTTAAAAATTAGCTTTCTCTGATTTGTGGAAATAGTTGATGTTGTCAAATATACACTGGTGTGCAAAAACTTAAGTCAACAGGTGGGTTTTTTTGCCATAACTCCCAATTTCGAGAAATCATCTGAAAG